>CAAKHC010013523.1:21801-50825 GCA_901007825.1 Macroramphosus scolopax
GAGAAGGAGGGGAGAGGAGAGGGGGGGGGGGGGGGGGGGGGGGGGGGGGGGGGGGGGGGGGGGGGGGGGGGGGGGGGGGGGGGGGCAGCACTGCACATGATGAGACACATGCAGTCTGAGATGTGTTGCGGATTCAACTTTTGTTTTATTGCCACAGGGATCGGTCAATAACATAAGTTGCTGAGAGCATTAAAAAAAAAAAACCTCGACGTGCGTTGCTATAGCAACCAGAGGTGCACACAAAGCTCTCTCAGGATCACACACCGACTTCAGGTGGTGTTTTTCAACTGCAGGAACGCAAACACTCATCAGGTGGAGCTAATGTGTGCATATGTTTCCTCCCTGTCAAAACTTATAAAGTTTTCAGTTGTGCTGCTTACATGCAAGGTGAAATGTGTGAAATGGCTGTCATGGCAACACAGCCTCTCTTATCATTAAAGTAGAGGAAAAAACATTTTTATCGTAGCAAATGTCAGCGTCAAGTAGAACAATCATTACGCATAGACAGGCACGTCAGTGTAATCATAGTGATTTGGGACTTAATACACTTGGGCCTCTTTCCTAAAGGTCCACTTAAAGGCTGAGTTCACAGCTTTTCCACTTCAATACAGCGTCTACTTAAGAAACTAGAGTGTTGATTTACTTCCCACAATATGTTGACTATAAATGTCCTGTTGACATTCAGAAGAAGCCGTGAATCTACAATAACAGGTCCTCTCGGATGCGGGAAGGCCTCTGGGTTTTGTGTGAAGATCACAAAACCAAATTCACTTTTGTCTTAAAAACAACGTCTATTCAACTGGGTGCAAGTGGAGTTTCCCTGAATTACAAGCCAACCAGTACTAGAGGAGAGGGGAAAGGAAGGGCAGGTGAAGGCTAAACGGCCGACGTTCCTTGACTTTCATCATCCGAACATGATTACAGCCGCCACCCTCGCCGCCGCCATTCACATACAGTACACACAGACACCATCGTCCTCATCCCTCCACATGTCCCATGGGTCTGGATACATGCCCTGGAGGCAGGTTTTGTTTTGGGGGGTTGGGGGGGTTCTTTATTCTGAGGTCAAGTACAATCTGACCTACAATTCTTTGCAGTCGAAATCCCTGCTAGCAGACAGAGGCGGGATGGATTTGCCATTTCCATGAGCCCCTGACCTTGACTTTGCATAGAGACGCACTGTGCGACATAAAACGAGCATATTGTTTTGCTCGTAGCCTGCGAGCCACGTTATTTATCATATACGGACTCGTACGGACCTTTTGGCATTTTAGCTTTTACACAATGTGTGCAAACAACAAATGAATTAGAAAGATTATAAACAACTTTTAATACCCTCCGCTACGCTAAATAATGTACAACAATTTTTTTTTTTTTTTGCTTCGCTTCAGGCCTTTGTCCTTCGAGATAGATCGCACAATGAGCACTCCAATTAAGCCTCTGCAACAATGCCGAGTTTTAGTAAAAAGCAAAACAAATAAAGAGGCAGTTTTTTAGCTCCAAAATTGGCATTTTATTTGGATGGTTGGGGTAGGAGATGTATAATTTGTTTTCCAGTACATATGGTTATCCACACGGCTTAAGTCCAAAACCTTTTCCAGTCTTAAAGCTGATTCAGTAATTAGTGCCTAGCATATCATGCCACCCCCACCCACCCCTCCACCCCCCCTTTTTGGTACAAATTCAACAGTTGTGCTGACAAGATCACTACTTTTCAATTTTTATCAATGTGTTTTTTTTTTCTTCATTTCTTTTTTTATACAAAAAACTCTCTTTACTTCTACACATTTAATGTCACCCAGATTTTTTATTTTTTTTTTTCACTTTGTAAATAAATTTTGGGAAACAACATTTTCGTCAGTTCTGTTGTCATGAAAAGATAAAAACATGCAAAAAATTTGTAATTTGTCGTCCAAATTATACATTTACAAGTTTTGGAACTTTTTGCACTTCTTCATATACTACATCAAAAGAAAAGATAAAGAAAAAAACAGTATGTACACACATATCTTTTTACAGTGAAGTAAAACTCGAAAAATATCAGATGATGACTAAGGCAAATGAAGTGTACATAGATTAGACCAAAACAGTTTTTTTTTTTGTTGTTTTTGTAAAATACTACATCACTTCAGGAAAAAAAGGAAAAATAATCTGCTACAAAAGTATGATTCAGAACTCCCTTTATTTGCAACCAGCTGCATAATTTTAATTTTTTTTTGTGTGAAAAAAGTCTAGAAGTCTAGCATACTGTACAGTGCTGCTCTTAATTGTTTTTGCTTTCCATCCAAAGCTGACGGATGATCCTTCATTTCTTCGTCATTGCAGTTAAATAACCTTCAACAAACAGGAGCATTGTGTAACCAAAGAAAAAAAGCATGTAGAAGCATACCAGAGTGTAACATACTTTGTTTGAAATCACTCCAAAAGTCAGTACCATTAAAGCCTTGAACATAAAACTAATCATTTAGATCCAAAAAAATGTACAAAAAGGCACATTATATCCCAGTGCTTCTGTACTGTGAAATTCAAGTGTAACTGAGCGCATTCAATACCAACAGTCCGAGGTTGGTGTGACAGTCCACCAACGTTCCCTCCCATATCCTCCGCCACTGGAGCACAGGCTATGCCTAAGCTTTCAACAAGCATATGTATGCGTAGACTACAACAATAAGCCTAGGTTGGTTTGTTTTTGAAAAAATTTCAGAATCAATGTTGATTTTTTGTTTCTTTTCTGTCACAGTTCCGTCTCTCTCAGGTAATATCAGTATATTAGAACTTGTCCATGTCCATCCGCAGGGGAATACTTTCCTTTTCTTCATTTTTTTTTCATCTTTTCTTTTTTTTTTTTCTTTTTATCCTTCAAGGAGTAGGTGTGCGCGTCCTAGTCATCACTTCCACCATACATGTCTGCCAGTTTTCTAAAGCGAGGGCCCCAGTCGTTGAGGTAATCGTAGTCCTGGTCGCCCCCGCTGCTGGAGGAGTTGAGGGAGCTTAGGGAGCCAGCTGTGGAGCCGCTGCCCTCGTAGTCGAACACTAGCAGGGAGTCGTAGGGAGGAGCGGTGGGGTCGTTGTCTGCTGCCTTAAGTCCCTGTACAGAAGGAAACACAACCACCATTACATGAGAAGATTAAGCCAACACCGTCTGCAACAAGGGGGTATCAGCACAGCTCCCTCCCCTCCTACAGCTGCACACAAACAGGCTAATCTACCCTAAAACCAGTCAGCGTCTCTCCCTCCCTCTTGTTCAGGAAATCAGGTTTTGTCGGAATTAATCAGGATCGAGTGTTCATGAGAGTTACCTCTGTCTTTTGGTTGGTATTCTCTTGATGTTTCCCGGATGTGGGATTATGCTGCGCTTGATCAAAAGCCAAGATTGAGCATGACCAGCAGCCTGGGATGACCGGAATCATCTTCCCTTCCCCCACTGACCCCTACGCCCGCCCCCACCCTCTCTGTCTTCAAGAGCCTGGCCTTGCTGTACAACTGGTATCTTGTCGTGTGGAATCCAGATCTTTCCTTCCATATTCATAGTACATATCTGACTCCTGCCTATGAATGTCTGTCTCTGTGTATTATCGTGTTCATGGGACTCAAGTGTGTAAGGGGGTTTTGGGGGTTATTCCAAATTGTGCTCGACATTCCGAGAAATCTTCATAGCGTTCTGAGAGGTCCTTATGGTTTGCTATCGATTTCCAGCCTCATTCCATAACAGGACTCCGGAGGATTGATATCTAGGAGTCGAGATGTGCTTTGGCCCTGAACCACTTTGGATCCGAGCCTGCTTTCGCCCTCTTATCGCCACAACCGAGGACACCTAACAAATAATGAATGAATTAAAACAAGTGGAGCAAAATAACACGGGAAAAACCAGACCTCCGCTCGTCGGGAAAGTTGTCAAAGATTTATAGTTTCCCCTGCGCTGCTGTTATAGTGGTCTCACAAAAAGATGAATTGATATAAAGTGCCTGGGCACTTAGAAATTATTTTCCACTTGTTAGCTATCGTTAAGCGTTCGCTCAGGGCTGTGGTGCTGATAATTCGCTGGGAAATATGACAGATGGATCTTTCATTACAATCACAACCGTAATGGCTCTGCTGGTTACAGCCCCCCCACCCTCCGTCTACAACCAAAACTCCCCCGGCAGTTTCAGACGGTAAGTCAATCACAGAACTCAGACCCTTAATTTCATTACAACCGGGCCGTCCACTGTTCTCATTCAAACGGGGAGCTTTGTTCGCTTTTAAGGAGTCCGTCCGCTCCGTAGATAACAAAAGAAATCCAGATAATTCACAGCCGGAAAGAAGAGACGGAAATGAGGAACTGTACAGAACAATGACTGCGTTTACTTCAGCTCTGTCTCTCTCTGTATCCACCTGTGTTACCTCCTCTGCGGGAGCCGACCAGGACTCGACTAATAGACCGAAGCTTGTGCATCTCTGAGGTTAAAGTACGTGTGCTAAAAACCTACGTCTATGTTTTGTCCCATTAATTTAATTACGAGCCACAAGCTCCAGGGGCATGTGCACTTCTCAGGATGGAGATGAGACCCCCCCTTCCTTCCCCCCTCAACCCCTCTGTCAACCCTGCTCCTCTGGCGGTTAAGTCCTTATCAGTTAGGTCAGACTCCAGCTCCATGTGAGCGCCGGGACGCCATGACTGGGCTTTAGCGACAGTCAAATCTGGGACTCGGAAGCACACCAACATTGCCTGGTGGCGGTCGAGCGGTTTCTGGGGCAGCGGTTGAAACGTCTTCCGAGGTCTTGCGAGGATATAAAATGACGTGCAAAAAAAGACAAATCTTCTTGAAGACCGGTGTTGCTATGCATTAGTCATCGATTTACTACCAATATAAACCGCTGCTAAGAGCGTGCTCTGCGTATTCACGGCACGCTGTGAGAGAGAAACGAGCGGCACCTTTGGTAAAGGCACCTGAGAGATAGATTGTCAGGTGGCAGGGCTGAAAGAAGTTCTATTCTATAAACATGGTCGCCATCCCCCCCAAAAAACTAGGAGAGAACTCTATTTGTAATGCTGTGAAACTCTTGTCTGTTGGAGCTTGTGAAAAATACATGACTGCTCTTTTCATTTTACATTCTCCCTTCATGCTGGAGTCAATGATGGCCTCAGGCAACGAGGGCACTCTGAGCAGTGCGCTCCCAATAGAAAGCCAATGCATTGCTCTCTCTCATCTCCTATTTCTTCCCTGACACATCCATAACTCCATTCTGGCAGAAAGTGAGGAGAAAAACAATTATATCTAAGTGAGTTAGCATCATGTACTTTTTCTGGCTTCATACATGTCTGAGCAGATATATGTAAGAGGAGGAAGATTTCTCTTCCTTTCTGCCGGGAAGAGACGAAAACTAATAATAATAATAATAATCGGTTCAAGAAAGTGTTTTCCTCCCGGTACACTCTACGACACGCTGAGTCATATGAAGCAAATTGTTTATTTAGACACAAGTTTATTATAAGAAAATCATTCAGCTTGAAAATTAAATTTCCAGCTTTGCAACAGCTCTGATTCTTTAATTTCAGGTCTCATCCTGGGATTTGATTTCATCTCGCGGCGAATCAATCGGCGTTCAGTAACTCCATGTGCGTTCTTACCTCATTGATGAAGTCGCCGATATCTCCGGGGTGGGGTGCTGCTGACCTCATGGGGTACTGTGGCTCGGGATGGAGGGGTCTCTCGTCTAGACGTCGGATCCCCACAGGCTTGATGACATCAGGCTCTAGCGTGTCCGGCTGCTGGAGCTGACTCAGGTCGTAATCCTAGCGAACACAGAGACAGATGGGAGTTACGGGGCGGCATGAGGAGACCCCAAACCTTAGAGGGAGCTTTCAAACAGGTAGAGTGTACGCAGCAGGACAAAGTTAGAGGAGTTCAGCTGAGTGGAGGGACGTTTGAGACTTAAAGGGACACGAGGGAAACTTTAATCTTCTCGTCTACGGCGCACACGCTCAGGGACAACTTGACTCTTTAAAAACAGGCGGCATTAAGGAGTTCCAAGCTGAGGACCACATCATACGTTTGCAGAATGTTTGTTCTTGTGCGGTGTGCTTCAGGAACGATGTGCAGGCGACTGCTTTGCTCTAATCAATGGCCAGACATGGGATGGTGGATATGCATAAGCCCTTTCTAATCCTATTAACATTACCAAGGCAACCTGAATGGCTCGCGGTTTGTGCAAAGTCATGGGCAGGGAAGGAGGAGGAGAAAGAATAAAGAGGGGGGAAAAAAGAGAGGAAAAGAGCTGTGGTGAGGAGCTGAGCTCAATAACTGGATGGTATCACGGTAACAGCAGATATGATAGAGAAAATGCCATTTGAGGATCAGGGTGTGTGCCTAATAAGCGTACATGATGGATTGTCCCTCTTTAGGAGATTTTCGGTAATCCATCCATCTCTAATATCCCCTTTTCAAAATTGTCTTTGCTTAGTTGCACATGTACCTACGCAGACACTCGCGTTCCTCGCTCCCCAGGAAATAAATAAATAAAGGCTTGAGACGCCGCGATGTAAAAATAAACATGAGAATAAATATAAACCCTGAGATGAGGAGCAGCCCAGATAAACAAGTACAATGAAGCGAGCGAGCACTTGACAAACACCTAGTCAACTCCACACTAATAAGTATCATCGCGTATCAAAAAACACGGTGATTATTCATGTGTGGTTTGATTTCGCGGGCCATGACAGTAACCCCGAGGCACGCCGGGTAGCAACAATGCTCGTCCCACATCACACAATAGCGCCATCCATCATCTCTGGTTCGTTTCAGTCTGACTCCGGCTTGACCTTCTTTTAGGTCATACACCAGAGGGGTCAGGACTTGGTGACGGGAATTGCAACGGAGCCGTATAATGGCTGAACTAAGCAGGAAGGTCTAATGACATACCAGCCCCTTCAGGGAATTGACTCCTTACACATCCACTGGTGAAACGGCTGCCCCTGGCGCTAATGACCCACTTTCCAACATGGGGGAGGGAATTTGTTTTACCCGCTTAAATCATTTTCCACGACATAGCCGGGGCGATTTAAAACAGATAATAATAACAATAAAAAAACACTGTACACGCCGTCGTAAACTGGTGAGATCTAAGGTGGTAATGCCACTAACTCAAGCAGTCAGATGACAACACAGGCAGTAAACAAACAGTTCAACGACATCCCGAGTCGCCTTCACATCGGCCACTTTCATTCAAAGCCCGTCTAACATTTGACTTTGTGGCAGCTAAGTGCCTAATAAGAGTCTTTTTATTGTCAGAAATGAGGGCTTCACTACAAAAACTTCTCCAGAGATGAACTGTAATTGTCCTTTAAAAAGACAACACAGTTCTGTTTATTTGTGGCGACAACCGCCGGGGGCTGTTACAGTATCTGCATAAACAGCTTTGTTTCACTTGCCGAACGGGATTGAAAATTAAACCACACATTTTTTTTTAAGCGTGACTCCAAAGCCGAACCGTCTCCGGTTACTGTGCATCCAAACAACCTGAGGTCCTCTGCGGATGGCTCACCTGTTTTGTTTCTCACATGACTTAATGCACAACAATTTGTCAACCGGCCTCGTTGTTTTTTTCCGTGTCCGGTGAGTGCCGGCTGATCAGCCGTCTGCCTTTGATGAAAGGAGTGCTCCACAAAACCAATACGAACCAGGGCGATGGCAGCGGCAACTAAAATCATATACCCTGAGAGCACCAAATGGACTGACACTTCAATTTCCTCCCTAGTGGGAGATAGGGGAGTAGGGAGGAGGGCATTATAAAGACCACATCGCAGGGAAAGTCAGGTCCATTTTTTACCCAACACTCACTCCCTCGATTCCACAGACAAGGCCATTTTCTCCCGGCGCCCCGGCCTCCTCGGCGCCACTCAAAATGGAAGCTTGTTTTTTATACAATAAATCGCTGCTTTTGCTTGTTTGCCGTTGAGGAGAGTTCCATCATGCAACAGTGTCCTTTTTCAACCTGTTCTGGTCCACAGGTTTGTGCATCTTGTGTGCGGGAGTGTGGATGTGAATACGCAAGTGGTTACCCTCCGGTCCCGCTTTATAACTGGCAGATGTATAATGGCCTTCCAGTCATATTGTTACCTTATACAGAGCTTCATTATTGCGCCACAGCAGATGTCTGTCTCTAAACGACGTCAGCTAACCAATTACATGTCTCCTAGGCTAATTTGGCACTGTGCTGGGTCAGACCGGGGTCTCCTGCTTATTTCTGCTCTGCCTAAGCCACCGTGGCTCTTCAGCCAGCCAAACACAGCCCATTTCATATATTACCGCCTATTTTTTATAAAATGATTCCGTTCTGCTAACAAGGGGTCATTAGGACAATTGAATTTGTGTCTGTGCATGCCTGATCATGCAGGGGGATGCAGAGATGTGACTCCGCTGACGCCTGTGGCAGAGAATTATTACTGTGTGGAGTGTGTGTGTGTGTGTGCGTGTGTGTTGTCAAGCAAGAACCAGTTCCAGTTGAGGAACATTTCCAATACCTCCAGAACCAATTGGATCACAATGTGTTTGCCTTATTGATTCCACATCTGAATTCTCATTCCAAGTATTGCTGCTATTTTGCTATTCGATGAAATTCCCCTATTGTTCATTGTTCGGGGCGGTGAGGTGTGTTTTGGGAGAAGGAATAACATCGGGACCAATGAATAATAACTACGTGTAAGCTTGAGGAAAGAGTCTAGGTGGTCCTCGCACGCTGCTTTTATTTTATACAGACTGCTACTGTGTGAATGAGGACCACACACCAGCCTTATGTCACCCTTTGAAAGACATGTTGTACAGCTGTGTGTGTATAATGGGTGTTGTTAGAAAATGCTAGAGCTCATATCCCTAGTTCATCATGAATACAAATCTAAAATACCTGCAATAATAGTTGTTGAGCGTGAGGTTTTAAGAAGCGTCACTCTTACCTGATCCTCCTCTCCTCCGCCTTCCTCGTCATACTTGAGAATGTTGTCTCTCACATCGTCCTCGGGATCGATGAGGAGCTGCTTGGCCTGGCGCTCTTTATCGCGGCGCTTCATCCACACCACAAACAGCAGCACGAGGACTGACGGACAGAGACGGGGGGGGGCTCATGTTACCAAACATGAAAACGTACATATTTCCATACAAGTGTAATCGGATCCAATGTTGCGGAGCTTGGACGGCGGCCTGATCAAGGCTATCTGGTTTTCTTTGGTAATCCTACACTAATCTAGTGATATGTCGGATAATGTTTAGCTGTCTTTATAATCTGTGCGTCTTAGTGTGACATGCTGTTTTTTTTTTGAGAGGGGAAACCGAGACACTCACTGAGGAGGATGATGATGCACAGGAGGATGGAAATGATGGCGCCGGTGCCCAGACCGGCGGCCATGATGTGCTGCTTGTCGGTGCAGTCCCCGTTCATGTCGCACTGGCATACTTTAATCCGCAGGTAGGAGGTGTTGGACATGGGCAGGTTGCCAGAGTCTGTGATTATGATAGGGATCTCATAGATACCGCTCTCGAGATAGCCGATCTTCAAGCTCATCTGAGCGTAGTCACCTAGGAGACGAAGAGGACAAACGTGAGAGCCGAGCTGAGCTTCATGACGCCACAAAAAAAATAACATTTGGAAAAGTGAGTGCAGAGATTACGTGAACGTAAGCAAATACGCAAATAACATATTCTTCAGCAGACGAGTCTTTCAGAGGGGATTAAATCCAATATCTCTGCTGAATGGTGCTTTGTAAAAGGACCATGTTCACAGTACAATCATTACCACATATATGCAGCATAAATTCCTACCTGGAAGTTGCATCAGCATATCTAATCCAAAACATGGTCAGGATTTAGATTTGGGAGCACATAAGTCTACTGAATACGTTTTGATAATGCTTCTTAGGCTAAATCCCAGGCTGTGCTAATCCAAATGTCATTATCCTATTGAGATATATTCACTGTGTTTCAACTCACACTGTCACCTTTATTATTTTCTGAATAAACCGCACAAACAATTCAACTCCTTGTGAGGACGAAGATTATATTACATTGCTGGTCACATTCCTACAATGCTTGACCCTTCTTGTTTTACAGTTTTCTACGTAATTTTCCTTTATTTCCTTGCGGTGAATCCGATGTAGGCCAGAGCAGTTAAAAATATATAAGTCGATTCAGCTTTCTTTGTTTCATCTTTTTAAAAATAGCCCAGTCAAACTAACGCATGAAAGGACGTTGATCAAATACGCCGTATACGCAGCCTAATATTAAACTATTAGGAGTCACTGATGTGATAAGTGCTCGTGCGACTCACCACTGATTCTGGTGATGGTCCAGTTTCTCCGGACGTCGGCGGGCTTGTGAGCCAACTCGAAGGCGAAGGGCCCGGCGTTGGGGTTCAGGTCTCCGTCGAGCGCCGTGATGTTGATGGCGTTCGGCTCTGGTTTCTCACACACTTCCGTCTCCTGGGGGAACACCTTCGGGGCGTTGTCATTGATATCCAGCAGGTAGATCTGGAGAGTACCTGTGCCGCTAGCTGGAGGTACACCTGCATGGGTCATAAAGCACACAGTCAGCACATACATATTTATGTTTTTACATATACAAAAGGACGATATATTGTTGATATGATATGACATCTCTCGTTCTGCTATTCTGCTCTGGATGGAGAAAACAGTGTGAATTTCTGTCTTTGTGTCTGATGCTATAATAAGACCCTCTAAATAGCTATTTGCTCCAGTGGGAGAGGACCCATCCAAACTGCATACCGATCTAAGAAGCTAATCTCAAGTGAGGACAGAAAGAGAGAGGTATCGGAACATTTGGTGAGTTTGAGTGTGCACACGCCTGAGCCTGAAGAACGTCTTCCTGACGAAGGACACAGGAGGGGAATACTAAAGCAGAAAAACAGAGCCCACTGTCGCTCCTCTCAGGCTCCTCTATGTATTCACTCAGCTAAGAGGCTTTTTTACCATTCAGGCCACGCTCAAAGGAGCTAGTCATCCAATCCTGACCCATTAATGCTGAGAAACCTCTTTATTGGCAAAGTTTTTAAGCCTATTGGCCTAAGCTATGCTCCGCAGAACAGGGTAAACCTGAACAGAGGTAAATCCCGCGAGTACAGGGAAGAGGTGAATATATCCACGTGCTGCGATTTCTAGCACATTAACCTTCAGGTGGTGGTGGTCAGCGCTCCAGACATGCCAAGTGCCTGATACAAGGTTGACCTTCAAGCATAAAGGATGCCATTGTGGCTGTTACTGAGACATTCTTTCCCTAAGAGGTCGATGCGTTTTGTTACTGGCTTCAGGTGGAAAGAAAACATCACAGAAGTACAATTCTTTCAGCGGCCTACATCATACATCTGCTCGGCTTCCATATGAAAAGGCAGCATTATCTCCTCCTGAATGCTTGAACAATAATGGCCTGGAATAGAGTGCTTGCGTAACAGCCTGGCTAAAACAACTAGAACATGCATCCGGTACAGCAAAGGAGCTAAACAAGGTATTTTTGGGGACTGCAGTACCACTTAAATGGTTACATACCGCTGTCGGAAGCCAGGAATGTTGCATTGTACAAACTGTTCTTCACAAAGGGTGATTCTCGGTCCAAAATGGCAATTGTTGAGATCCGACCAGTGTTGGGGTCAATCCTCAGCCAGTTGGCCGGATCTGCCAGTTTAGAGTATCTGAAGAAAGACAAATAATTACAGGTTTACACAGCGATGCATAATCCTTATTGTGCACTTGTACAATGGTGTAGAACTCCTTGTAAACACAATGATTTCAAAGTGCTATCTTTTTCTTAAAGGTTGTGAGAAAAAGGGATTCATCCTGTTTTATGCAGTTTTTCCGGCTCAGCATCTCTTACTGCTAAAAAAAAATACTTTTATTTGTTTACATGGAATGAATATTTTAGACATAATGCCATTTTGCATATTTATGTGCTTGAACTTGCGAGAACAGCCTCACACTGGAGACCGACTTGGCTTGTTGTTATCAGTCGCTCCAACTAATTTGTAGGACAAAACCGAAAGCTAAAGTCTTTCACGTGGCTTCTTTTCAGGCAAATAAACGCCCTGCGCTGCCAAACAGCTGCGAGGCTGAGTGAGGCGAGGGGCACCTGATGACGAAGAGGAGGAAAAAAATAGGCCTTGTTTGATAAGAATGAGATGTGAGCAGGATTGATAGCGAAAGTAGCAAATATGACGATCAACATGACCCATCATTTTCTGTCAGTTTCACACACAAGAGTACTTTATAAGCAGTGATGGACCCATTAGTGTCCTCGGTGCTGCTCTGTGATGAAACGTGTGATATAAACATCTGGATGATTAACAGAGGAGACCTTTTAGGAAAGTTAGTATGTTAAAAGAAACAAACTGGTGTGTTCGGTGTCAATCAGGTAGTTCTCAACGTCTTTCTTATTTCAATCCGAGTGTAGAATCTACCGGATGGTTTGCTGCATGAAGCGATCCGGATCCTGTGCAGTGAAGGTGGTGAGCAACGACTCTGGCTGCAGTCCCTCCTCCAGCTTAATCAGCTTGGGGTTGGGCTCAAAGTACGGACTCTCATTGACATCTATCACCCTGATGGAGACAGTGGCGGTGGACTGACGAGGGGAGTGGATGCCTCGTGCGAGGGGGACCTCGTTCCTCGCTTCCACTGTCAGCACATACGTCCTGCTGATTTCATAGTCGATAGGCTGGAACAGAAGACACAGAGAGAACGTCACACCTTGTAAATATAGCAAGGAAATCACTTTCAATCTGTGGTTGTGTGACACTGGTGATGTTTATTTTCTTTCTCTTCCTGAAAATCTTACTGTGAAATCTTCCAAAAAATAGAATGAGGAAGGACGAGTGACTCATTCAATGAGGTATGGTAAATTGTGCAACCACCAGTCAGGTTTTTAAAGTAGGTCTGTTACAAATCTGGTTATAGAAAAGGCATGAGATTAGAGGATTTAGATTAATTTAGCTAATAAACAGCTCTTATAAGCATAATATTCAGGACGTTTTACATCCAAATAAACAAATACTGACTATAGATTTTAAAGCAACCACTTCAAAAACCCTGCAGTATAGAATATACGCTACATAAGAGACTGTGATTCTCCACTAGAGGATATGGTTGGAGTATGAAGAGGAGGCCTTACCTTGACGACTGTGACCAGGCCCTCGTTAGTGGTCGGATCAGTGGGTACAGAGAACCTGCCAGTGGGGTCGCCCCCGGTGATTTTGTAGACAGCATTCCAGGCCGGCGTGTTGGGCTGGTCCTTGTCAGTCACCGTCAGGTTGGCCACAATGACATTCACACGGTTTTCAGGCACCTCGCCGAAAAACTGCATGAATAAACCATGAACATAAAGAGCGGCGAGCAGTTAGTGATACTGCTGCGGCTGCAGAAAAATACACTGAGCCCCGTCTCACGCGGCACAGGCCAATCTTCAGTAAATAGACATCTATGGCAACTTATCATGTCGTCATGGTCATCTCATCCCCTGTCGTCCCCTGATAGCACAACAGTAACATTACTTTTCAGTGAATTGCGGGCAGAGTAAGTGCCTCTTTCGGTCGGGCTGACATCCCTGTAGATGCATGTGTCAACATTTGGAGGGGGTTTAACTTTACGCATGGCTGACTATTTGTGTATCAGTGTGGCTTCTGAAATGCTGGGCAAGCAGAACTAAGTAAGTAAGCAGAAGTGATGGTTGAGTGCATATATCCACATTGGGGTGAAATGGCGGTCCTCGGGATGCTCGCTGTGCGGATGTCTCGGATGGGAGCTTGTTTCTCACCGTCTCGGCGGTGAACTCCGGCGGATTGTCATTAACGTCGGTGATTCTGATGACGGCGGTGGCGGTGTTGGAGAGGCCGTACATCGGGTTGCCTTCCATGTCAGTGGCCTGGATGATCAGCGTGTACTGGGGCACTTTCTGCAGGAGGAGGCAGGAAAACAAGAGGATGAAAACACAATTGTTTGCACAATAATAAAACACGAATGAAGCCGCGGTTGGAAGCTGCGAGTTAAGTATCAGTATTATCAGTTCTCTCTAGTATCTCTGTGGTATATTTTTCAGATTGCGGTAGGTAGTGATGTTGTTTTCAATCGTAATATACTCACTAGGGAAGCGTCGATTTATTGCCTCAACATAGTTATCGGCAGAAAATCGCCTTGTTGACCTGCAACCGGTGAACAAGATGACCTTTCTCTGACTGCATAGGTCGATATTTATCTGCTCGTATGCGTTGACACCATTAGCCTACTGGCCAACGCCCAACTAATACAATAATATTACCCTATAATAACCTTTTTACTAATAATACCTCACCAATTATCAACTGATTGTCGTTTAAACATCAGTATCAGTTCATTCCTGATAATCACTACATATACTAAATATCCTGCCATCTGTTGTTTGTTAATAGTGTTCAATATAATGCCTGTCGTCACTAACCTAACACAAATAGAGCCTGGAAAATGAGGATACTGTTGATTTAACAGTGTTCCAACAAAAGCTGAACATAAATACAAATTCATTACGAGGTGTTGTGTTATGGTAGATTTTATAGGTGTGCCTGATACGCTGGGGACTCTGTATAATAGTATTAATGTGTTCAAGTAAACTGAAACAAATCTGAACAGGCTTTATTAATTATGATGACTTATCGTGTTTGAGTTTAAGAGTGCCTGTTTGAAACGTACAACTCTTCCATGAACTCCTTCGCCGTCACGTAGCAAACAGACGACAATTCTCCCTGTAAAGAGGCACTCAGGTGACGGGCCGGTTGCTAGGTTATGAGAACAGGGCAAATTACTTTCACGGTGGCAACTCTCGGACATAAAACGGCAGCCCCCGAGGCGGAAGTGATTGAGCAGCCACCTAGCCAGATCGCCCTCGCTAGGATTGAACCGACCGGCTCGAGCTGTATTTATTTTCTCATACAGATATGAGACCCAATTAGATGAAAGTGAGGTTGTTTACAGCCCAGACAGAGCGATCGAAAAAAAGTAAGGAAACACTGAGGAGGAAGAGAACGTGAGGGGAAGGTAACTTTTGGCTGCCCGGTGATGCACACTTCTCTCTTGCAAGAGGAAAAAAGTGTGAAAACGTCCATTTAAAATTCTTATTTAGGTGATAATGAGCTAAAATTAATTTTGGTTCAATCGTTTTCAGACAGCACGGATATAAGCAATCGTTGATGTAAACATTCAAACAGGATACATCATCTAAAACTAGCTGCTAAATGGAAAAAGGAAAATTAGATATGGAAGTGATGGCTTTGAGAATGAGACAAACATTTAAAAAGAGACACAATCCTTCTATATTTAGTCTACAGACAGACAGAAATGACAACAGCATTAACGTCTGTGAAATAAAGTCCTTGTGTGAGAAGGTAAACAAGCGACACAATGAAAGAACAGGTATGAGTCACCTCTCGGTCCAGGCCGGCCGCCACTGTGATGATGCCTCCTGTTTTATTGTTGATGGTAAACATGTTGGAGGTCGGACTTTCGGGATTCTGAGACAGGATCTTGTAGCGCAGCATCCCGTTCGCCGTTTTGGGGTCGTCTTTGTCGACAGACGTGACTGTCATAACAAATGTACCTATTGGAGAGAAACACAAAGATAAGATTCTTAACACATCCACCATCAACTCTCTGGACATCAAAATCCATTAAAAGTCAATTGAACTGTGCTATATTGAACACTACATGATTTATAGGATAGGGATCAGTGTATCCAATACTGATCAATACTGTGTTTTTGCAGCCAGAAGCTCAGACTACAGCAGATACTTTACTCAGGCAGTCTGATGTGCTGGGCTTTATAGTATAAATACCTGGCTTGGAACCCTCTGGTACGGTGCCATTCCAGATCTGGTGGTTGAACTCGGGTCTGTTGTCGTTCATGTCGATGACATTGATCACAATATCAACAGGGTTTTCCACCTGGTTGCCGTTCAGGTCGACTGCATGAGCTCTCAGCTGGAGGAAAAACAGAAAAGCAACTTGGCTGTAGAAGCATTTAAGCAACACACACACACACACTGGAGGACAGTTCCTGATTGTGCAAACAATGCATGACGACAGTTCACCCATTACTCCGCTTTGTTTATTCGCTCCACAAACTATCGCTGGAAATCTTTTCCTGCGCGTAGAAGAAGAGAGAAAATCCTCTCTTCGATATGACAAACGGAGGATTTATCTGTAACGACCAGCTCTGCCATGTTCAAGTGAAAGTGATAATAGAATTTAGTCAGATACGTGCTACAGAGTCAACAACACTTTACAGCTGCTTTTTTTCTTGTTGAGGTTTTCTCTTTTTTATTCAGCAGTCAGCCTTGTAGGCAAAGCACAAGTTCTGTTCTGTTCTGCAGAACAACATTAAATCTGGTGGTTTTTTTAGCACCTCCAGTATGTTATTATAGATCGACAGTAATTACTAGATGGTCGGTGCCATTACCACTTAAATTATACATCTATATTTCGATCTCGCCCATGTTTTCTTCAGAATACGCAGGCAATAAATACACATCAGAAGTGTTTTCCTTTTTTAACTGCACGACTTGTCTGAGTGTAAATTATTCACTGAAATGCAGTCGAGTGTATAGATTGGAAATAATATAAAAAAAGCACGTATCAATATACATTCTCAACTGAAACAAAACGCTCTTGTGCTGCTGTTGAAAGATCACACACACAAGTAGTGAGATGACTGTTATCCTAGCAGGTGATTATGTTCGAGTGTACCATTTCGTTTTACATTGATTGATGTCTACTAGTTTGTGTTAAAGCACCCAAATAAGCGGTATCAAAAATCCGCGCTATATAATTTAAATACCACGAGAGAACCACTAATGACTGGAGCAGCTCTGGAAAGCACTGGAGGATCATAATGTGTTTAACACACACTCAGTTCACTCAAAAAACATCAAGTTAAATCCTGTGAATTCTCAGACGGATAAGTCAGATTTTCTGGGAAACTCTCATCACGCCCGAGTCTCTATTGAGTCTGAGGAGACTGTTTAGGCTGCACATGACCCTCGAGCACATGCCAAGCACCAGAGAGAGAGAGAAGAAAAAACATTTGCAATGTTTGGTTGGGGGAGAAGCATTTATGGGTTATTTCGAAACAGCGGTGTTTGGACTTACATGGAAGTTGGCGATGTTCTCCCGATCCAGGGGCTTGAAGACAGAGAGCTCTCCGGAGATCGGGTCGATGATGAAGATGCCGTTAGGAGGCTGGTCAGCGCCGGGGCCCGTCACGCTGTATCTTAGGGACCGGTTCTTGTCATTGTCGGATCGGATCTGTGGGTGCAACGATTTATTAATGTCAGCTGGAAGAGTTTTGAGGCTGATTCTTTCACAATGACGTATAAAATGTGCCTTTTCCCAAAGAACACATCTGGAATCTGTGTATAGAAATCCTATGGACATGGATTCATCTGCTATTATCTATCTTTATAATTTAATTGTATTCAGATGTGCTTCCTGCACTTAATTGCACTACATTGATGGGTTTACAACAAGTAGCTTTGCATGAATTGTTTTTGGGATCTCTGGAAAAAAAATATTCTGCCATCTCTCGCAATCTTTGCAAATAAAAAAGCACAACTCAAATTTTCATATTAATCAAGCCAAGACAAATGGCACAAATTGATGGCATCTTCCTAAGAAAGACATCCTTAATGTCCTTTTAGACAGGACAATAAAAGAAAAGAAAATCACCAATTTCTACGAGCTCACACAACAAAGAAAATCGGTCCTCCTTGATTAGTTGTCGGAAAAAATGTTCATCAAAAGGGCCTCGAGGTCAAGAGGCAGCGTCTTCAATGTCATTTTACTGGTCAGAATCAATACAAAAGCGCTCAATTTCGAAATAATAACGTTGTAATTGAATGACTTCCTGTAGATTGACTGACTTATCGACTAATTATTTTAGTAGCAATGACAATATTGGTTTCAGAATAGGTTCCTGTGTGAGTATAGGAGTGCATTGGAAAAGGTGTGTGTGCCTATGTAGTATTGAAGTTCTGTCTTGGCCGGGTCGTCTACGCTGTTTGCCATGTAAGCCGAGACCCTCTGCGCCTTCGTCCTGGTCCACGCTGAACAAACAAGAGTGTTTCCTCGTCCTGATATCATCCGCCGAAGCCCAGAAATATCCGATTTAATATGGCTGGATTATATATAGCACAGACAAACAGCATGTGCAGGACTTAACACTTGATAAGGAAGCTTTATATACTGAAAAGGGATATACTTCTTAACTGTCCTGAGTATTGCTTGTCCTTTGTCTGCTACCCACTCCAAGCCGTGACCGGTGAATTGCTGCAAATGAATGGGACTGAATCCCGCGTCCTTGAGCCGTGATAAAAGATCACTAATATCTAAACAAGCAACAGAGGAACCATTACGCCGGTGAGCACTTCAGATTTCTCTCGGCTTCTAAATAATACCCGGCTACATTGTTGCAGGCTGTCCCTTGAAATCCCAGAAACAGACGATAAATAATAAAGCGGAAGAAAAAGATCCGTGACCTTTAAAGAAAAGGTTGTAAATATGAAGCGTTTCGTTAAAAGGCATAGTTCTATTCTCGGTGACCCTCTGAGTGGGAGCACGGGTCAACAGGAACATACAGGGTTGTCATATCAAGTGAAAGGCCTTTTCTTTGAACTTGTAAGAGGGGTCCATGTGTGTGTGTGCGTGTGTGTGTGTGTGTGCGTGTGCTTGGCTGCACTACTTTACCCGGACAAGCTCTTGTGGGAAGGGACCGCGTGAGTTCTCCGGGACGTTGATAGGGGGAATGACCCAGTCTCTTTTCATGCGTTTCAGCTGGCTGTACATGTTCCGTGATGGAAACGATATTTCCTTCACATCCTTGGACATGGCTGGAGGAAGAGCAGCTTCATTGACCTGGGGGAAATCATGTGGTTTAGTCCAAGAGGCGGCTGATCACATCTACGCAATACAACAAACATTTACGAACACACATGTGGATGGCAATGTTTGCCACTCAGTCTAGTGTGTGTGCGTGAAGGGGAGGTTCCTCCGTCACAAATCCCCAACCCCTTCCCCCCCTTTTGGAAAGCAAAAGGAAACTGACAAATTCTGCGAAACCTAAAAGCTTCCGTCATATAACTTAATACTTATTCTAAATGTGTATTCAATCAACAATCCATTATTACTTTCTGTGTAGCTTCAAATATCTTCAGTACACAGTGAGCCCATATGCTTCCAAACGCTTTGGTGTGGGCTACTGTAGCAGCCGCACACCGCCCGCTCTGGTTCGCTTTAAATGGCAGACCTCTTCTTGTGTCCTGATAAAATGCACCCACACAGACAGACCAGCTTCCATAATGGATCTGCCATCCTCCCTCGGCTGTAATGAATGAGATTTGAAACAAAGGAGGATGGTACCTGCAAGCCAGACACTAAACACACAGATGGCTCAAATTGCCTATGCCGCTCCAGAGACTGAGGATACTGAAGTAGTGCCAGAGAAAGTTAAAATAACCTTGAACAAAACAAGGCAGGAAGGGAAAAACAGGAAAACAATATGTAAAATCTGTCAAAGTCGATGAATGACAGGCGGGACATCAATGGAACCTACACGCCGCTTGAAGTATCACTACTGATGCCGGTGTGTATGAGAACGCCGATTGTTGGCGACTAAAACCGTGAAAACTCCGACAAACTGTTCTATGCAACCACAGAAATTAATTACCACTTTGCCACCTTATATCGTGACCCACATCGCACACCACCTCCTCTAACATCTGGGGAGCTGTCAGAGAGCTTCCACTAATCATGTTTGAAATCAGATTATACTGCTTTCACATATTGGCAAAGCAGAGAGGCGAGTGGACAGATAGAGAAGGAGCACGCTTCAGAAATATCTATTACCCTATTAAAATTGGCACGAGTGAGAGCAGTAATTATTTGCAACCTGTGTCCAGAATGATGAATGGCATGGTGGGTTTTTTTTTTTCTCAGCCCAATGCACATCTATCTCTGGTGCGTTGGAGGTCCGCACCCATCCACTATCCGAACACCCTCCAGTTTCTGACGAGGAGACTACTTCAGAGTCCAGGAGAGTGTTAGACTGAGTGATGGCCTGAGTATTTGTGAGTGTGTGGGAAAGATAAAACTTGTGTTTGTATTTGCCCTTTTTAGAAAAGTTCCCTCGTTCGGATTCTGTAACGTCGCGTCCCCGTACGGTTGGCTGCCGAGGTTCTAATAGAGGTAGCGATGGTGTGCAAGGACACTCATGCTAATGAGGTTATTGTTTTGTCTTCATTGATTAAAATGTTTCCCCAAGGCTGGCGCTTTCAGGGCACTAATAAAAAAAATTTAATCACAGATGTGATTAAGAGATGCCCGCTTATGACCTCATAAACGTGCAAGATCCAGGAAAGTCAGTCCTTGATTCCATTACATACAAGCCCGAGCCTCTGCACGGAGAAGGATGCACGGATCATATAATCTTAAGATTCTGCCTCCTGTTAAAAATCTAAACTACCTGCCGAAAGTGCGTATCTCTTAAGGACGAGGATGCATTTGCCTTTGACCAAACAACAACAGTGACTAATGGTATCATTAAAATCACATACCTGCAGTCCCTATGGTAAATGAGCATCAGCGGCTAATGATTGTGTTTTGAAAAGCAATGAAATCATTACTGGCTACAAGTTTAATTTCAGCCCCGCGGACCGCTGCACCCGCAGCACTAACGGTAGATAAACATAACTGTCAGCATCGAGTTTTAATCTTCGCACAGAAAAAATATTGACGCCCACCTTTTTCCTGAGATTATCTCCAGTGCTGCACATTAGGAAACGGACACGTCTGGCCTTATGTTTAAGTATATCACAGGGATTAGGAATAAAAGCACACTGGTCTTTGTAAAACAAACAATGACTACTGCATTTGGCGTTGTTCATTAAGACACCAGAAGGCTAATGATCCAAGATTTTACAGTAAGGATTATTAATACATGCACACATATAGGCTTGCTCACTAAAGAATGGGTCTGGGAAGAGGAAGTGTGTGTAGCATATGTGTGCATCCGTGCAGAACGTCAGTCTTGTAAGTCTAAAGCAAATGATATGATCTAATTGAACAGGATCACATAATTCTCTGGCCCCCTAGTTAAATCCTCTTCAGTAAAACCGCCCTTAGAACTTCCTTTCATTTCCTGGTTACAAGGCAGACTGATAGGGCATGTGCGGTTCTTTTTTTTTTCGTGGGCCTCCTCTGATCCTCAGCCAACGACAATGTTGACATGTGAGCACACGGTCATTCTAATTAATCGCAGATGACTGCGCGACTCGTCCGGTGGAGTGGTTGGACCGGCTCTACTGCTCAAACAGATGCTTCCTGTCTTCCAAAATGCCCAGAGTCGCCTCCCCTTTTGGACGACATGGCAATAACGTCACCGCCACGAGACACGCACACTCAAAAAACGACATTATGAGGAGCTATTTCGCATCTGCTCTTGCTACCCGCCGACTGTGTTGAGTACATGTTTGTGCTCCTCGTAAATTGACACATTAAGTTTTAATTATAAAGCATCCATCCAGTCTCATGGAACACCTGCTACAATTTAGGGAACTAGTCGTCTGTGAATGCAGTGTGCCTAATAAGCGTACGTTGATTGATGCAAGGGCAGAATTGATCATTCCACCTTTTTTAATGCAGTAACACCAGTCAGACGTTCAACAAACCAAAACAGACATGTTATAGAAGTTAAGTGCATTCACCTGCTGGCTGGATGATGTCAGCCTGGCTTGGGTTACCCACTGCTGCTGAGTGCTGTCGTCACTGGCCTTGATCAGCAAAGGTGACGTTTGGAGCCCTGAGAGCTGAAGACTCTTGGCAGCATAAACTACTCCGTCTGCCTCTATCCGGAAGTCCGACGGGTTACTGCATTCGAATCGCAACAGACCACCTTGGCCACAGTCGACGAACCTCACTGCAGGAGACAGAGACAGATTATAGGTAAAAAAAAATTAGCCCGACAGAGACAAAAGAAGAATAACGTGCAGACATAGAGAAGGTTCACAAAAGGTTTTCTGATTCTGCCGCTCGGTCATCCATTATTCAATTGGAGCTGTGCCCCAAAGGTATTGCTGAAAACAGGTGCAGTGGAGGAGAGAGAGTTGGAAGGGGAGGAAACTAAAGAAACATGGAAAAGAGACCCTTAAAAGGCCATCAAAAACATCCCTGAAAAAGTAAAAAAAAAATGCTTTTTAAATTTGACGTTTAAATCAACGTTCCTAATTTTTAATAGGTTTTGGCTTTAAAGAAAATAGATTGGAAAATAGGGAGAATCTTTTTATTCCAGGCGGACCCATCGCATGCTCGCTTAGTCCCCCATGACATACAGGGATGCCTTCCATGGATGACTACCCATCCTCAGCTCCATGGATGACAGAAGTAAGAGCATGTGATGTTTATTTTATCAGCACGTACATATACAAAAAAAACACAGAAACTCAAGACACTGCAGGCAGGTGGCTCATGGGGCCTCTAGTCCCACAGGTTCCTCTGTGGCACCGGTACAACGCTGTGTTACAAGTGAGTGACAGGACAGCACAGTCTGTGTTACCTCTGCAAGTTCACACGGACAAACACTCAACTCAACACCTTTCGTCGCCGGATTCTTTTGTGATGGTTTGTTTCACAGGCAGCATGTTTATAGCATAAATGACATAAAGGGGGAAGAGAACAAAAAGTGGATGTACATTGTTTGTGTTGGTTTGCTGGTGCTGCTTTGAATTATTAAAGCAGAAGTGGAATTACTAAACAAAAGCCTTGGAGGGGGGGGGGGCAATCTTCCTTTCTGCTGGCCCCTTGGGGAGCCTGTGATGTCTTCAGAGAATCACTGGTACTCATAGCGCATTGAGTTCATCAGGGCTCGGGGCGAGGATACAGAACATCGGCCTGGGGCCTACTGGAAATCATAAGTTTAACCTCAAGGCTGAATTTAATAGCATCATCCAAACACATACAATCAAGTCTGCTATAATGCACCACAGTCTATAACTAATAAATCTGTCACTGATAACTGAGGTGAATTTATTACTTTCTTCCTGCTTGGAAGAGCCGACCGCATTTAGGTGGTTAATGTTTTTTGAAGCGAGCAAAAAAGACTTAACAGTACAACTCTTGTTGTAAATTGTATGTAGAGGGAGAAACATGAAAATACAAATACCTAAGCAGGTGTCCTATACAAACTGGAATTTTTTTTTGAAGGAAAGAAGAACAACGCAAGTGCAAGAGCTGCTGAGACACAGAAATGTGAGGTCGCCTGAGGAAGGTTTAGAAATTGGCATGCAGTGTAACGATGTAATCATTCTGAATAAGGGAAATTCAACCTTGCTTTATTTTATCAGAACTCAAACAATGGTCTATATGCTGCATTCCATTCTGCTAAAAGATTTTTAAAAAAAACTGACAAACCAAGAAGAAAACAACCTTTGAAATTGGACATTTTTTCCACCACAAGACTTGCAATTCATCTTAATATTCCTTTGCAGCACACACGGTGAAATAGAGTTTTTGTTGGAGCACGAGCAGTTCCAATAACGATGACAAAAGATGAGGATAGAAGACGGTGTAACGTAAGAATACGCTTGATATTGTCCACCTCTTCCCTGGTTACATTTGTGCAATTACCCTTGACCTTTTTTTTTCGGTATCTGCAGAGATGACATCAGACAGACAATGCTCTCCCTCTGCATGTTGTACTATAAATCCAGCCATTATAAAAAATAAATATCAATTTAATATTTATACTTGAAAAAAATAAATTTGGTCCTAGAGATAATGTGATTGATACATACAAAATATATGTAAGTTTGGGTAGCACTTGATGATCATTGGAATCTGATAGTTTGACCAAAAATTGTAACTGTAATTGCAATTGACTTCTGGTGTCACTACTTTAACAATCACTAAATGCATTGATGTGTCTCTAAAAGCCAAATTTAGGATTCACAGACATCTCTCTCTTTCCCTTGAGGCTGCTGGCCATGTTTTTTTTAGCAATTGGCCATGTATTTGTTTTTCTTTGGACGTTGCTAAACATGTTTTTGTGAGCGTGTTTATCGGTTCGCTTGACAGTTTTGTTACAGCCCAAGGCTCTTGTTGAGCTAAGCTAAAGCCTAAAGCTCTTTAACATTGTCTGAAATCAGAGGTGTCATCAGGACACCTCTGAGGGGCTCTTCATCAGTCAGCTCCCATGGCAATCGCTGCATAAACTCCCAGCAGGCACGGCCAATAATAATGAATGAGAATGTCCAGCATGTGTCTGTTCATTTATCAGGCACACTCTGGTGGCTTATAAAAACACATAAATGTGTAGCTCGGTCAAGCTTAAAAACCTGGCTGCTGCAACTTTTTTTGCTATATCTGGATGCTTTGGCTCCCCAAGGTACGTGGCTGAACGAGATCTTGGCTGCCACACCCTATCAGACATGTCGTCATGGGCAAAATGATAAAGGCTTTTGGTGTGGAAAGAAATGCCGATGCAGCAAAGGGGGACTGGGGGTTGGGGGTTAAAAAAGAGGGGGGAGAGAAAGAGGGATAAACAGGCCTGTCAGCAGAAAGGCTTGTCCAACTAATGCCCTGCACCGGGGCCCAAAATTACCTCCGACTCAATGATCCTATTCAAAGTTTAGATGCCCCCTCACTGACAAGCAACACAAAAACCCTGGCTAACCTCTCCCAAGTGCCAGAGTGCCTCTCTATTGTCTGCTCCATCACGTGAAAACTCTAACTCAGACAGACACAAATAGTTAGAGCGAGATAGCGAGAGGCAGAGAGAGATACATTTAATTTGAACATGGAATGTGGACACTGTGACTGTACACGAGGCGATGAAAATACCCGGCAATCTCAGATTTTATGCCCGGCTGGGAAATAAACCGGCTCCAGGTGGGTTGGCTGAAAGCCCCTCTAATGAGCTGTAAATGTGACAAGACAGAAACTTCTCATGTGAGATCATCCCAACATGCCATCAATAATTTCTAGGAAGTGAGGTCACTGACAGTTGAGAAATACTCGGCATAGGTGTTTCATCAGTGGCCGCCGATAAATGCCGACCCAGGCAAATACCTCAGTGGCGATCCCACCTACCCGCTGCCCTGGCACATGGTACGACACCCCTGACAAAATGCCCTATTCACAAATGAATGTGACCAGGTTTAGTGGAATGGGCGGCTCTGGCAGTGAGATAATGAAATATAAAAGCAGAGGTTCGCGCAGAATGTGGTGCGAGGCATCCGTGCCAGCACCACTGTTTTCTAAGATCCAGCGAAGCTCAAGCTCTGTTTTTATTTTCAACGCAAACTGCTGTAAAATTACATTTTTATTCTATTCAAAACTCTGGAAAACATGCTAAATCAAGGTCAGCAGTTTCTAACAACATAAAGACCTTATTCCAAACTCTTAACAGCATATTCATTAATAGCAATTTATTGCAGGGACTAAAAGCAAAATGTATTGCTTATTTCAAAAAATAATAAAGCTGCTATCTCTTTATAATCGTGTATGTATATTATTCTTTCCAAATGCTCTTTTCTAGTTTTGTGAATGTATATTCTAGTTTCAGGCTGGTAAAACGTAGCGGAACATCTGATTTTGTATTGGCTGATCCATCAATAAAGACAAATTTGAAACCTCTTTCCATTTATAAAAGGTACAATTGTTTGTGTCAAGACCGAGTCAATCGAGAAAATCAATTATTTTACATGTAGATGTGTAGATGGGCAATCATGGCGGTGATGAGATGCGATCTCACTTCCACTACTCGAATGATTCAAAACATGCAAATATCTATTTATTCAAAGAAGCCGTTTTTGCAGATTCTTTTTTTTTGTTTTTATTCAAATTCTTTTTTTAGAGAACGGGCATATTTCAGAGAAAGTAAACCGCTTGAAGCTGAATCTTGGATCTGGCGATGATATTTTTCTTTTTTGCTAGACGAAAGCCTCGAAGGCGTTTTACGGATGCACTCCACTTCAAACACGTAAAGCACTCCATGCATTTATAACGGGGCTTTAAATATATAAAGGGATTCACATGAAGAAAACAACGCGCAGTGTTTGTACTCTGTTCAGTGTCACTAGCAATTAAGAAAACTACAGAGGAACTGGATCGGAGCAGACGCACTTTTAACAAGCAGCTGCCTCGTTTTCTTGGCTTGATTGCGGTGACCTTCAGCACTTGGGTTGTGTAGCTTATGCATAACGTTGGGAGTTATTTCTACTTCCTGAAACTGCTCATTCGGAGGATTATGAATAGGCCCACAAAAGCCTATTGATAACACCTTCTCTTATCACACCCGCCCACCTTGGAATACACGCTGAGAGACGTAAACACCGTGGATGTCTGAGTGGCCATTTGAGTTTGCTCAACACTGAATTTTTAAGCTGCCTTGATCAAGGAAACTAGTCCTTAGGGGAGGGAAATAAATTTCACCCATTTTGATATGGTCTTTTTTTTTTTTTTTACACTTGAATTAATATCACATTAGCACATGGTAATTTGCTCTCGCGGAGAACAGGAAGCTTGTTTGATAATTATCGTATTCAGAAGCACAATTACAAGGTGAGCAGGACTCCTTAGCAGGCCAAGAATCACCTCCAGTTCCTTTACGAGTACCACAGAATATCCCAGTTGTTGTCGGGTACAAAGGCTCTGTGTTCTGTCTCGGCACACATAAGCTACGAGGAAACTACCATTAACCCTCACCACTGGGAGTCGCATACCTACACATCCTGTGCACGCTTGGTGGATACCTGCGGAGTTGTGAATGAGCAAGAAGGTAGCTTAAAGAAACCGGCTGCTGTGATCTTCTTAAACTGACATTTTGGGAGAGGCTCTTATTCCTGAAGCTTATCTCAAAAGAATAAATACATGGTGATAGCGAGGCTCCTTTGTGTCAGTAATATTTGTTTTCGGAAAATTAGCAATCTCCGTGGGTTAATAGTAAAGGGGTAGCACAGGGGGGACGTTGCAATTATTCTCAGGCCTTTGTTGCGTAAATGAAATGATTCTGTGTTTTGCGGTACAATGACAGCCAGGCATTGTGCGGATTACTGTGTCACTAGAGCCAAGAGCTGATAAGGCTAAGCTACATCCTTCTGCAGTTATCAGCGCATAGCTACAGGGATTTTGTTCCGTGAGTTATTGAGACGAGCGGCTTGGTGCTTTAGTGGGGTATTAAACTGACCACATTACCGGGGTGTCAAACGGTCTTACTCTTCGGCGAAACTATGTGAACCCTAAAGATGTGTACGTGTCAACAGTTCAAATTATGAAAGCAGATATAAAGAAACTGTATATATTTGCAACTATAATGTCGTTTCTCCTTTATTCTCAAAGCAATACACCAGTTGTTTCTTTGAAGGAATGAAATCGATACTTCTAAAAAGGATAAAATGAGGCTGGGTGAAGGGTTGCTAGGTAAATGCAATCATTTAATACCAGCATATTCCCCGTCTCCCAGGCCTCAAAGCCTAGCCAACAACATGCGGTTGGCAGGACCTCTCAGAGGTAAATCAAAGTGATATGAAGTAAAGGTGCTGAACTTTATGTTCATAACGACTATCCCTTGACCTCATCCTCTCGTAAAAGGTCACAGGTTTTTTAATTGGTCTCTATAACCTAATTCACCCTTTAACTGCTTTCACTGGTCACTTTGTTCAGCCTACAAAGGCTTTATTGAATATAAAACAGAAGCAGAAAGGTGTGTGGATAAAGAACAAAAGCAGTTAGGGTTAAATTAAAGAAAAACATGTGTGGTTGGAGGAAAGAGGCGGGTTGAGTCACTGAGATGTCTTTTTCTGGATGGCGAATAAAATACTATTTTAAGTGTCCATATTGCAAATGTCCTCCTCTGACGACCATACAATGCAGCCGTGCACGTTTTAAGAAACGCTCTATTGCAAAGTGCATCCATCTCTGCTAAGCAATGCATTTCATGGGAAAGTAGGCTGAACATACTCTGATGTTCTTGTATGTTACTTGAGTGATATTCACCATTTCCATTTATCATGTTTCTACTGAGATTAAATCAAAGTTATATTGACTGAGAAATGCATTTGATTAGATGAAACATGATCATGATACATGTATACATGTTCATTTTAAATATATGAAAGACATAAAGAAAGAGCTGACCACTATGAACCCACATGCTGCTGGTTCCAGGCGGAGCTGATATTTTCTGCAGAGGCAGATCACGAGGGACGGGCCCTAAAACTGCCTGAGTGCAACCTGTAATATGACATTATTCGGTCCTTTTGATCTCAAAAGCACCGACTCAAAGCTACTTAGTTATACCCCTTGATCATTTCTGTCAGAATACCAACATTAAAATCAAAGAGACAAAGAAGGAGGTCAGTGATGAGGTATCCTCTTCTGGCATGTTCACAGGGCCTTGTAAGGTTTTTAATCACACCAGTAGAGCAAGTTCCTGTCTCTGATAAGTCGCTGAGAGAGAATAGAAAAAAAACTAAAAATATACCTTGAACTTTACAAATCATCGCTCCACAGGGACAATCATTATCCAGGGCTTTGATGGGAAAAAAAAACAGAACTGAAACAGAATGGGTGATGTCTGTGTCTCATTTTGATGTCATCAAAGGGAAATTTGTAGTGTTAAACCTAGTTAGGATATGCCCTCCAGGTTGTCTGTCAAACACTGTTGGTCAACGTAATGGCGTAGCATTGTTTATCTTGCCCATCCTCATTAAGATAGAACTGCATTCATAGAAATAATGTCATTAAACACATTTCGTAAAGGCTTTTGTGCAACAAGATACTTCCTTGACACTAGAACTGCTATCCCTACAGAATCTGTTGATAGAACATGGCATCGTCCATCTGCCCGACCCTATCAGGGTGGACTTTATGATTCTTTTAAGTAGTTGTAGTTGTAGTTGATGACTACAGCACATTTGCAGAAACCTCCCCCAATGTCCAACCTGAGATGAGATCTCAGAAAAAGGTATGGTTCCTGCACCAA
>CAAKHC010013523.1:51157-76297 GCA_901007825.1 Macroramphosus scolopax
ATGCACGGAGATCTGGGACCAGTTCTGGGGGCATTATGTCATGTGTGATGTAGTCACAAGTTCATGCTGGATTTTTGAGAACAAAGCTAATGGAATTGCTGTTTCTCTGCTTTTCCCTTTGCAGAAGCCAGGGCAAGGGGAGAAACAAGGCGGAGGCATGTGAATCCTCTTTGGCTGCGAAACAAAGAAGCAGACAAAGGAAGATGACGCTGACAGCCTCTGGAGGAGACTATTATACAGTAAGGTATGAGCTGCTTCTGAATCTCTCTCCAAGAAAAGAAAAAAAATGATTCAGTGAGTCATTTGAACACACAAAAAAATATATACTTCTCTATTCTCTACACCTATTTATTGAACCTGTAAAACTTATATTCATATGGTAATCAGTATAAAATATCCTTTGAGGGGTGGATTAAAAAAAAAAAAACATAAAATTGGGAAGCGAAATATATTAAGGACTGAAAGGAGGAAAGGAAAAAAATAATCTTTAAATTCCTGAAAAGGGCCATGAGGAAATTTAAATGCAAACTAAACAAAGCAAATGAGTCATCATGGTGGGCAGACCATCGCAGTCCCAGCTACCAACCATCATCTTTGTTTTACTAACTCGCCCTATGCCACACATCCCATACTGAGAAGTCTTTCTCCAAAACCGTATCATACGAACAAAATAAACCAATACATGTAAAACCCCATTTAAACTAAATGCCTGGAAACAATGACA
This sequence comes from Macroramphosus scolopax, assembly GCA_901007825.1. Taxonomy (NCBI): domain Eukaryota; kingdom Metazoa; phylum Chordata; class Actinopteri; order Syngnathiformes; family Centriscidae; genus Macroramphosus; species Macroramphosus scolopax. The sequence goes on from CAAKHC010013523.1 coordinate 51,882, forward strand.
GCAAGGTAAAAGGAGCTTCTTCAAAGAGAAGGATTAGGGCAGCTGCCAATAGACAGGGTGTGTGCATTTACCACTGCATGTTCCAATCAATAGGTGTCAAATTCTGCTTGAAACACAATTAAAAAAAAAAAAAAAAATACTACGACAGGTCCAAAGTTTATCTGAAAAGCTTTCAAATCCAAAACACTCACAGCTCTTCAGACGTATGGCAGCTTGTTATGTGCTGCTGGGGGTCGAAGAAAGAAAACAGAGAGAGGAAAAACATACGTTTGTATTTGTATGAACTTGCGAACGCTGTCTTAATGTGTCAAACACGTTTTTGCTATGAGCTGTGTCAGTTCCTGGAAATGTCAAGAGGTCAACTGAGATGCCGACTGCATCTCTGCTAATCTGCTTTGACCTCTCTGACCCTCCCCCAACCATAGTTTGAACTCAAAAGAGATCAGCTAAAGGAAAAAGAAAAGAGGACAGAGGTTATTCGATGGCTGGATGGCTGTCCAACATCCATCGGTGCAAATACATTTAAGGATAAATCCAGTATTTCACAACCTGGGCCTTTTTTCCCCATGTGAATGGAGTCAAGATGACTCATATGTACCCAAATAATTGTATTGGGATTGTTCCAGTATAGAGTAAAATACAGCCTCCTATTGTTATCGTCAGTGTCTGGCAGCATCATAGAAATGACCCTACAGATATAGACATGTCTGAAGTCTCTCTCTGAAATCTCAAAGGAGATGAGTTGTTGCAGGAAGACAACAGTGTGCGAGTGTCTGAGATCTGCACTCTGACCCAGGACAGACAGGGAAAGTACAGAGTTGCAATAAAGTCCAAGAAAAACTTTGTATCAGCTCAAAGACTAAAAAATAAAAAATCAGACCCCACACTTCGCAAAGTTTTAATGGACTAACTTTGGTTGACAGGGAAACGCTTAAGTTCTGGCTAGTAATTTAGCTTCATGGCAGGCAGGCAGACCACCATGACCACATTTCATGGCAAATAGGAGAAGAAATCCTACAACAAAGCACCTATTTCTTAAGACAAATACTGTTCAAAGAGCAGAGAGACCGGCTGCGGACGAGCGGAGGTAAGCTAATGTTTCAGCTAAAGATATTGACATGAGTAAAGTTGTACAGCAAGATGAAAAACATAAACAAACACTCAATAACATATTCCATAAATTAGGAGATTTCTAGGCACTTGCTGGCAATTAACATCGTGGTAATATTCATGTGAAATACTTAGTCGGTACAACCTACATGCTAACATGCTAGCACACTAAGTATATCGTTAACCAGCCATGGCTAATTGTCATGTGATTGTAGACGCGTCTGTCATCAACTGTACAATTCAGTGTTGTTATTGATCGCCATTATTGTTCTTTTGTCTGTAATGTAGAAGTTCAGCCTCTCACACTCAGTGCAGCATTAATTTGCAAGAGAGACGCATCTTTCTATTATGGCTGCTCACTTTCCTATGCATGACTTCCTTATTATTTCCGAGCAGAAGCAATTTAACACAATCCAACCAACCAAATTGACATACTTCATTGGAATGTAGCCTTGACATAATGCACAGGAGTTTACTCAGCGTTGAAATAATACAAAACTATTTCAAGTAAGTATACCGTTTCAGGAATAAGTTTCCCGAACAAACTGCATATTGATTGAAAAATATAAAGCTCCCTTTGCAATCTGGAGACCTTAAAAAAATCTTAAAAGTTCGTAATGAACGGACACTATTTTACGTGATGGGAGAAAAATCGGTGTAAAACATAATGAACACAAATGGATTTAACAATCCCTCCACTGTAAGGGTTACCCAGTGAAACTGCAACATCAGGTGTGAACAATTAGTATTGGCATTAGTCCAGCAGACGTAAACGTCTCCTCTAACATGTATTATCTGCGTTAAGGGAGTAGTAGAACTTTACCATGTGGGGAGTACGGCTTTGTGACTGGACTCTGCGAGAGAAAGCCCTCTTACTGCCATGTAATCAGTTGAACTGAGTGGGTTCGGAGAAGGATCTGTGCAGCTGTGCTTTATTACGGACACAATGAGTCCCAGATTAGGGGAAGTGGAAGGAGGGAGGAAGGGAATAGAGAATCATGGAGCAAGAGGAAGGGGGGGGCAGCAAACACATCTGTCCTCAGTTTGTCTGCTGCTATAACACCAAACCACAAGCATGGCCATGTACAAATCTGTCTGCGCTTGTAAAGGCCGCCAGTGGAAATGTTTCCAGACCTTGGGTTTTTAACGTGAGGACTCATGGGAATAGTCTGTCGCCACGTGGTGCCGGCAACGCTCGTCAGGGTCACGCTAACCTCAACAGTGGTGGCATGAACAAGCAGGTGGCACAAACACGCAAATACATTTACACATGTGATTGATGTCAGATTTTTTTTCTGTTGTTTCCAGCAACTAAATATTAAAATAACAGCCTCAAAATCGTGTTAATGACAAACTGACTTTTGGAATTGGGAGAACGGTGTCTCTTTCATTCCCACCCGTGCCCTTGATGCCTCGTCTTGCACTTTGTAACTTGGAATGACCAGACAGGAAACCTGAGTACGTTTTTACAACACCAGAAACCAGCTCTGTACAGTCTGGACATCAAAGCAGAACCGAAAAGACCAAAGACGAAGTTGAGGGAGGAAAGTAAGAAGAGAAAAGGAGAGGTGAGGCTTACCTGCCAGCAACAGCATTCGAACTAAATCTGCTTTGAGTTCAAGATGGACAGACAGCAAACACGACTGACCTGCTACACCTGCTCTTTGAAGCGCTGCCAACGACATTGAACAACTATTGCCACTGACCTGACCTGCCGTGGCTCGTCTGGCAGTTTTTTGTCCCTTAAAAAATGTTACAAGTAGTGCGGTATTCTCCCTGCCGACAGATCAACCAAATGAAATGTGTCAGTGTCTGACTTGTTGTCAGATGTGATGTTGATTTAAAATGTCAGAAAATCAGTCTGATCTGCGCTCTGCACCTTTATTAAAATGCGTCTTTATTAAAAACATCGTTAGCATTATTCTTATGATCTGTCATTAAGCATCGGCTCCACAAGTTTGGGTTCACATTGTGTTATGCCAACAGAGGTAACATTCATCATTAAAATTGTCCACCACTTCCATTAGAGCTTACTGAAAAGCCTTTCTATCTCCCTTAAAACAGCTTACGCATAAGGAGTGATTAAACATCAAACCACACTGTTTCAGCCTAATCCGCCGCCAAATTCCTGATATGCCTCCCTGTTTGTCTTACTCTCTGTCTTCAAATATAAATAGCTAAAGACAAGCTGACAACTGACTCTGTTCAGAATAAATCCCACAATCTCAATTAGATGTTCTTCTATAGTCGGGATGATTTTCCTTAGCCGTAACCGCTTACCGTCATAAAATGAACTAATTGAGGAGAACAGATTTCAGTTCTGATGAATACAGGTCTGCTCTTTCATTACAGCAGAGATGAATTCATAGTTGCCAACAACTGCTCTGTGTGCACACATCACAGCCAGTGAACAGCAGGTCCTTATTGGAAATAGTTGGGAGGATTACATTTTTCCAGGTGGGGTCCTATTTTCTTTAAAAGTCCACTGTTAGGGCTCAAGGTGTAAGAATAGCAAGTTCTGCTACATGAATTGAGCCTATTTTTAAGCGTCTGAACAGACCAAGATGAGTATGGGGTTGCATCGTTTGATCGGTCTCCCAGTTTAACCACTTGCCTCTGATTCACTGGCGTCAGCAAAGATATGTTTTTCTAATGGCCTAATCTCAAATCTGTCATTGGCTGATAAAACCCTGTACTAAATGTGAGGTAATTATTTATTGTTTTAGAGAAAGTCTATTGGCGCAGAGTGTGTGAGCATGCTCAGATGGATGTAGACTATCAGAGCAGCAGTCAAGGGGTGGTGATAATAAAAATAATTATAGCAATAACATTTTACTCCAGGTTCATATCTTCGCTGGTCAAGGGTATGACACAGCTGCTTATTAGCTCATCTGGTCTCCTCTGCTACTCAATTTCCTCGAGGACCACATCGGACAAATCCCGCAACACACGAGGACGCTAAAGATGTGCGGCCAATAACTCATATTATATGAATTCGATAATACACGTCTAAAGCCCTGCATGGTTGTTGATGGAAGCAGTAAACCAAACTTTAATATCCCAGTGTGTTCCAAGTGTTAATGACCAGTGCTGTGGGCTGTTAGGCTGTAACTCACTGTCCACGGCCACCTCACTACCAAAGTAGACTGTATTTCTAATTTAACACTATGTGAGCGTTGCAGATAGGGCAGGGAAATTAATCTAATTTTATTTTCAATAACAATTTTGGCTTTATATCACTATGAAAACAAGATCACACAATGCCTATTGTGGTGCTTTCGGTTTCATACTGACGCTTTTGCTACAATAAATAAACCCTTTTTCATCAACAGAGGAGTTAAAAGAACAATTTCTTTTTTTTGGTTTCAAGCCATCTTGCAAGAGACCACAAGCAAGCAAACACAATATTTACACAGTCAATGAGTTATTGTGTTAAATAATTGTGATCTCAATATTGACCAAAGAGATGACTCCACCAAAGGCACACACAACCTCAATAAACACAGAACATGTCAGCATTGAACTTGTGGAGCCCGAACACCCACTCACCACCTCCTTTTGTTTTCTCAGTAAAGCATGACCACTTTTTGACGGTTATTCATCAGCATGTGTTTATTTATCTGATGGCAAATAATAAAAGTAAGGAGACGTAAAAATAAAAAGATGAAGGCTGGACATTTCTGGACTGGGTGCTGATTTTAGGGAGTGAAAATTCCGGTAGATATGCCAGATGTAGCAAACTTTAGCCGTCATTTTGCAAAAATGGCCAAATTAATATTTCAATATTTATCGAATCATCATCCTCCTGACAGTGTCAACAAAACCTGAAATAAGCTTTGTAAAAGTAAACTTCACGGCCCACCTGTTGTTGTAGATTGCATTACAGTGCACAGGTGTTCCAGATTACATCGGCAGTGAAACACTACCAGTGAAAAGTTGAAATACCAGCTCACATCATTCAACGTCCAATACATATGTGAAAGGCCAATATTGGCCGACGTGTATGTCGGGTTCTGACAAGAACAGCAAAGCGTACATGGCACGCTATGAGATCACAGACTCGCGGCCAGCTGCGTCTGTTGATGCTGAGGAGCCCTTTCAAGCCATTTCAACACATGGTTTGGATCAAACACTTCAGGGTCATACCGACATTTAAAAACAAACAAAGGTGTTGTTGTATTACCAGATGCTGGATCCATAAAAACACATAATGAAAATGCATTTTGAGATGAAGAAATGCTGACACTGTGCTTATGCGACGACGTGATTAAAAGAAACATTTAAAAAGTGAGAACAAATATTATTTTTATGATAAACAATGTCGTAATTTGGATGGAGTTTTTGCAATCGGTAGTTGCATAGTGACGCTCATTGTAACTACACAGCCCTGTGCATTGAAAAGGGGTTTGCCTCGTTACTTTACACACTTAAGATGTAAGTGGGAAATATTCTAAACAACTGAGTGGACTGAATACAGCTAACACAGCCTATCAGCACAAGAAGCTGCTGTGCTTACAAGTATTTAACAAGCTGTTAGTGGAAAAAACAACCCCTCCGCCGCCTCCTGCACATGTGAAGATGCCAACAGCTCCCCATCCCACAGAGGTTAAACTTCACTTTGCATTTAGTTTGTTGAGTTTGAAGGCCATCCTTTACTCAAATGGGTTACCCATCAATATACTGAGCAAAATCAACAAAAAGAGAATTCTGAATACAGAAAACCATTAGCCGTCAATGCCAAATAGGGTTATGAACCCGCGACAGTACGGGAGGGTTCGGTTGTTTTCTTAATCTTTTGTTAAAGTAAACAGGGTGAAATACTGAACAAACTCCCTTTGACTGGATATGAAATGGATAATTAACTCCGGTTCAAACCCCTTCAACACTACGGTCACCACACAACACTGTCAGCTCGGACCGCACATAACCAAATACACCTTTTATTATGTCCGTGTTCTGTACGTGGTTTTCACACATCTGCTAAAGTGTAGTGGAGGTCAAGTTTGGGCTTTTAGCTAAATTGAGACCGTAGCAATAGTTACAAAAAAACTGGGACTGGGACTGAACGAAATACAAGGATTCATCTTGAGATTATTTCGACATATACTGCGATGATTTAAGTGGAAATGGCGTCTGAGAGTTTGTGCACTTTGTTTTTACAGGGAATCTCTGCACCGCAATGATTAATTTATAAAGGTATGTTCTGACACATTTTACTTTACTTTACCGCTCCTGCAATTTGGGTATTTCACTTGACCATATTAGGACATATTAGGATGATATTTCCATTGATTGCTCAGCTGTAATATGGACCCATGTAAGAAACTGTTCCACAATCAAGCAATCAGTAATTTCCCAGCTAGCTTCTTCATAGTGAAATTGAATGTGAAACCTCTTAGACCAGAAAGGGTCAGTTGATACATTCAGATACAGTCTGGGAAAGGGCGTTGTCCATGAACCTCAGCGTGTTGCTCTATCTTGCGTTACACATCCCCCCATCCTTTGTGCACAGGGACAATAACAGCGCTTGGGAGGGGGATCTACATGGCTGAGGGTGGGGGGGGGATCTGGTTACCTTCCCAACCACTGCCATAACAACATATGGAGGAAAGCTATGTTACATGACAACAGGTCTGTCTGCCTAAATTTCCCTCTACGCTAAGTATCCCTCTTCAGATGCCTCGGGATACTTATTTTTAAGTAGTGAACACACACATGCACAAAACATAGAGAGTGTTAAGATAAGTAGAGCAGAAGCACAATTGAAATGTTCGCTCTGACATTATAACTTTATACTGTCTGCAACTGCTTTGTTGTGTTCAGGCTCAGAAATGTCAGCTACCACTTCCTCAAAATAAACTCAGTTTGTTTGTGCGAAAATATTGGTATCATCACTCTCCTTTGTACACCAATTTACATAATGTGGGTGTAGAGGGGTCAAAGATCATCCCCATCACAAATCCCTTTTGAGTGAGGACTCACAATGGGCAGGAGCTGAATGATTTTAGCCCAGTGGCAAAGGGGAAAGCAGTTCCTCCCTCGTTGCTCTGCTCCTCCATCCCTGTGCTAACACCACTACTACATCCTGTTATCCACAGTTTGCCGTTTGAAGAAGAAAAAAAACCTACAGCCGGCAATGTAACCTGAAGCAGCCTATTGCGTATCAGTTTTCAACCAAGAGAAAAGGAGCGGTACAAAAGAGAGGAGCCGGACCAGCATAAAGTAGGAAAAAAAACCTTGTGAAACAAGAGAGAAAGGGGAGGGGATAGGAGCAGGACTCTACTCGGAGCTGTTTTATTGTATCCCGGTCCATGGTGAAAACTGTGGGGCTTCTTTCAGTTGTCACATTAAAAGACCCATCCGTCAGACACAGAGGTCAGCGGAGTCTCTGCAGACCGGCAAAAAGGGGACACTTTCCACTGTGCCGGCCAACACTCCTAAACCCAGCTCGTGTAAATAACAGTTCCATTGGCATTCATTAAGACCAGCATACAAACAAGGCCATCCGTAGCATTCCACAGAAAAGCTAACAATGGAATCAAAGTCATGGCTGGAGGGTGTACGCATTTTTGCACACCAACCAAGTGTAGCTAAGCAGAGACTTTACTACCTTTTGCACCAAACAGCATTCAGAGTGGACATTAAAGTTCAAATCCGTGGTTTGCCATTAAGTTCATTCAACAGTGTGGCATTATCAGTTTTTCAGTTGGACGTCGAACCTCAAAGAGGACTATTGCGCCAGAGGCTTCTGTCAAAATAACAGCAGATACCTTACAGTCTGCAGCTGCGGAGCGAGCGGGTTCTGTGCATTCTGAGCTCAAAAGGTTTGGGCAGGAAGAGGATGACATGACAGCTGCTACGATCCGGGACACTAGGAAGACAAGGGGGCACAAACATTTGCCCTTCTCTCCTCGCTGGAATCCCCATTAGGAGGTCATCAGCATTACAGGAGCCCTAAGACATGCCTCCGTAGCAGCTGCGTACAACGTTTTATGGCCCAAACACAAACATTAGATAGGTTGTTCAAAGAAGGATGTGCGCCGCGACTGATATACAATATGACAAACGCAAAGAGTGCTTGGAGTTAAATAAATCATCATTTGATGACAAATTCAGGGCATCAAATACACATTTATGTATATTTATGATCTAGCGGGGATACGGATTGGTAATGAGGCAAGTAGTAACACATAAAACCCTATTTGCATCATCAGTCCATCAGGATAACATCACCAGGTTGACTGATATTATAAAGAAATATCAAGCGTTTGATGTCGTCCTTGCATTTTGCTCTACTCAATCAAGCTCAGGTCTTCTGCTCAAGTAGACCAGCGGGAGCCAATCTCTTAAGATCAATGTAACATATGGAACCGGCAAACTGGGAGGGAGTGGCGCCAAAGGGATAGATTTAACCATGGACAGACAGCTGGTGCCATGAGCTATGACAGCAGAGAATTCTTACGGAATTCAATTCATTTTTTTTTTTTTTTTTTTTTTACGGCCGTGGAATTGTGGGGAAAATTGTGGGGCTTTTCTGGTAAAAGCATTAAATGACTACTTTATGGGTCTGCTAGCAAAGAGCAGGTCACTTTAATGAGGGACAGTGTCCAACCCATGCTCGTTTACATTAGAACTACATGCTGCTTCAAACCAACTTTGGACCCTCAACCATATCATGGACATCTGGCCCCTTCATCTACAAACATGGACCTTAATGGCCAATTACAAAGTCCAGGGCCTGGGAATGTACTTTGTTTTATAGTTCCAATGTATCCAACCCAAGAATCCTCTGTCTATCATGGCCATATTAGGTTAGATGAGACAGGAGGCCCATCAGACCTAATAAGCCTTATCCCTTTCAGAGGATGGCCATTAAACTGCCTCACCATACCGGCCCAGCCATCAGCTCTCAGTCTAGTAAATTAAACAAATGAACAGCATCCTCATTAGTACAATTAAAGTATAGAATGACATGAAACTATGAGGCTCATTTATTAAAGCTCTAATTCATCTACACTCCGAGCAGAGTCGAGGAAACCTTGATTACAAATCATTTGTAAGTTAGAAACCCAGTGTGTGTATTTAGTTTCACTCTTTCAATATCAGGGTTGTATTCATTCCTTCATATGAGCTTTTTTGAAGTGAGTGTAAGAGCGAGGTAGGTTAGAAAGACATTTTAGTTGCCCCTGACAACCCGTGGCTTTTGCCAAAAGCCCTCCTCATTTAGGTTCCCTCTTCTTTATTTCACTCTTCCTCCCTTTTTTCAGTTGGGGGTCTCCTGCTTTTATTGCTTCCCCTCCCCCTTTCGTTACAAACACCGCCGTGTTATCCATGTCAAATCCATTGGAGACAGCCTGAGGAAGTCAATATGGAGCCAATAGATTCTCTGCCTTCACTGTGGAATCCTGAGGCAAGGAAGGCCAACAGAGCTGAAACTATCGCGGAACACCTCGAAACAACTGTAACAGGCGGGTATATGTTTTTAAGCAAAACTGTGTATTTAAAAAACAACTGGTATCTCCCTTACAAATACACATTGAACATTTCCCCTCGCACTGTACAACAAGTCAATAAACTGTAGCCTGAAGTCATGCTGGAATTATTAGCTGGACAAAAGGGCTGAAAGATGTTTTTTTTGTGCTTTATTGAAGGGACTGAGTAAAGAAAAATACACTAAGCAGACAACAGAACATATTTTATTCCTCCCGTTCAAGTGTGGAAGCAAAAAAAAAAAAAAATTGTGACAAATATTCTCAGCAGAACAAAATATCGGCTCTTGAGAGATCAAGAGATGCTACAGGTCACCTGCTCTTTTCAGCATTGAACTCCATTATAAACAGCTTCATGAAATAATCAACTGGAATGCTCTAAGATCGCTCAAGAATGCTCAACAACTATGGGAACATGTTAGTATTCAATGGAAACCATTTCCAATGTCTAATTAAAAGTGATTTAGAGAATCCCAAGTGTGCAAAATTCTGTGTGAACGCAATAAAAGTTGGCAGTTTTAAAGAGCCTAAAATATAAACCACAATGCTTTTGTTTACTCTTTCATGGTTTAGCACACACAACTAAGTGTGACACACATCTTGACTTATTTTTGTACACTAATAATGGCCGCAGAGAATTCCAGTTGATTATTTCATGCAGCTGATTATAATGGAGTTCAATGCTGAAAACAGCAGGTGACCCCCAAACTTTTGAACGGTAGTGTATACAGTATCACGCCTTGTTTTCTGCAGTGCTTTTGTAGCAATTAACACCTGCCAAAGGCCTTTCGCCCTCTTGTCCTGAGCCGCAGGTGTGAGAAGACCAATGTGTGACCTGACGAGAGCCACACTGCCAGTGTAGTACCAAACAGTCATTTCCCCTCACTGATAGGCCATTCTTTATTTAGTGTAGCCTAAGGAGGTATGCTTAGCCACCACGCAGACTATCACACACCGGCACCGACACTAAAAATAAACCATTACCACCAGCACAGCCCACTAGTCACATATTAAGAGAAGCACAATATCTCGTCCCTGCATGAGGAGATAATGCGCCGTTAAATTAAACACTAAAGGTTCAAAACAATGAGAGGGAAATGACTGAACATGGGACGTATGAAACGACAACTCTATAAGGGCTATTTCTCAGACTCTTCCTGCTGCTCACCCCATGGCCGGATCTCTAGAAGACACAGTGAATACTAACAACGTAGCCAAGTGTCTCCTGGGCCCTGCGTACAGCAGGCACAGCGTAGAATCATAAATGAGCGACTTTGACAGAAAAAAAAAACATAGGCTTATAGAAACAAAGAATTGACGGATGAGCAGAAAAGGAGGCAACAAATTTAGAGGTTGGGGGATTTTCGATATGACAGGGGGTAGTTATTTTCTGGCAGCAGCAAGCCATTTACCAACAAGGGTCCTTTCATATTTCCTGTGAACAGAGACAGAGACTCCCATTAATCCCAGAGGGAGGGCTCATCTCAGGCTTCTCCTCCGCACATAAATTACTCCTCTTATGCCCTTCCTCCCATTACTGCTCAGTGTTTACAGCATAAAGAGAAAGTACTGAATGTAGACGAGCCAGCCACACATCTTTAATGTGTTTGGCCACTCTTAAAAACAGTTTTGTCGGCGCTAACTCATAACACATGTGCCAACATTTGCTTTGCTCCAAGCCACAGTCAGGAAGCTGTGGCAACCCCACTCTTTATGTCCCTCCTCTCAAATCGTTTTTTTTTTCCTACGTCTCATTTCTGTGTGTGTATATCTCATATGGGAAGAGAGTCTGTGCCCAGCTGTCATATTTTTTAGCAGATGAAAACCCACTCTGACCGGCAGAAAAGATGCCAATCCCCACTTATCTAGCAGAGAATGGAGTTGAACAGCGGTGCACAGCTGCCTGTGTACGAATGCTTAGACCCCCTTGGTGGTCTGATGAAAGGCATGATGAGTAGCTAAGGAACCATTTCTTACCTGTGTGACACATTGACAATGGAATGGCCGTAAGAGGAGTGGGAGAGAGAGAGAGAGAGACATGGGGTATGGAAATTGTGAGAGAACAAGAACAAGGAAGAGAACAAAAAGAAAAATAACTCTTACTTATGCATGTGCCCTGTGTCTGGACCTACTTATTTCAAATAGACACAAATCAATGGCGGTGCAATTGCATTTTCCAAGCGCACTGCAGACGGGCCGATAAATGATTGCCGGGATCAGAGGATCGGCTGAGGAGAGGCTCCACGCTGAATTGGCTGGGGCCAAGTTTTTCATAGAATAGTGTTCCAGCTGTCAGCATGGTCTAAGATCTACTGCTACATGCACACTCAACCACACCCTCCGAGAGTGCTCTGTTTGATGGTTTGTCAACCATTAAAAGCGGCATTATAGCGGCTCAAGAATGTGCATGAATCATCCTCATATTTTAAAACCAAAGATATTTTATTTATGCATTTTTACTTTTGTTGTACTGTGACTAACTGGTGATATTCAAGTCTGAGGTCATGCATTGTTGCAGGATAGCATGCTAACATGCATATCTGCAAGTCTGAATCTCAAAGTGGGTTTTATTGTAATGCATATTGCATCATAAAATATCTATTACTGAAATGCCACAGATCCCCTCCACACACATAAATATGTAACTTCCCGCAGGGTCATGAATCTTTTTCTTTCCTGCTTTAATGTGCATGAGAAACGCATGACGTGGATAATTTCAATTGAGGAAAGAATGTGTGACTGTCTGTACTGTAAAAAAAAATAAATGAATATGCAGAATTTATTGCTCATGAATAAAGATGCACTTTTTTTTATAAACTAATCAATCTTTCAACAGATCTGTAGATGGACAATGTGTGCCAGTGATGCCTACGACAGTGTCTCGGCACAGCGTGAGGCTGGCAAATGCAGAACAAAGCCTTATTTGTGTCTTTTGACCTCATCTCTCCTCGACCACACATTCTTGGTAGGACAGGGGGGAACATTCAAACGGGTTCACCGGAGTTGTTTTTCCGCTATTTATCCAATAAGATACCCTTTAATAGACAAGCTGTGTGACTGTGTGCGTGTCGGAGGTGGAGAGTGCTCTAAACAAACTGCAGTCTTAATACCGAAGCAATGTCACGTCAGCTTAATTGTTCATAGTCCTCCACAGAATACTTCTAAGACCGTTTCCAGCTGAAGAAGTTCTTTGTCAATTGATTTAACAAAAACAACGTTTTCATAACTTTAATGTCCCTTAAGGGTCTTCCTTGGCTTCAGGGATTGATTAAGAATAATTGCTGTTTTTCAAAATAAAAATGGCCAAAAATGTCATAACTGGCTGAAATCCTACTGACTCGCAGACGAAGGGGGGGCAGCTCCTCCTGCGCGTGACTGACAGGACTATCAACCACTGACAGAATTTCACATTACAGAGTAGAACGTTATGAGAACAGATGAACTGAAGTGATGCCTTTATCCATTACTAACACCTATAATCACAGCGACAGATCACAAGTAGTGGCTTCACCAGATATATGAAGCGTTTTTTTCAGCCTGACTTGATTGCTCAAACAACTAAAGATTGACTTTAATCCATTCGGTTGGGATAAACTGACAGTGACTTCATGTTCTTTTCTTTCTGACAGATTTAGTACCTTTAAGGAAAGTGCTCTTCGTAGAGTGCAGCATTTTGTCCCAGACCGCGTAAAGTGTCTGGGTTGAAAATACGAGGATGTTAAATGTTTATCTCTGGGAGTAAGTAACACGAGAAAAAAGGAAAGAGGGTTTCTTAACCACGACTATGATAACTTAAATATGTCCTGATGTGTTTCTGGTATATATTGCATACATCAACACCATATACACACTCAAATTCAGCAGGAAATGACAAGCAGTTGCTTCCTTTTAAACCATACTTGAACTTAAGATTTAGAGTGACAACCGAATTTAGCTGCAGTTTGAACATACCCTGAGTGCATGTTCTCTCATCGGCTGGCACCCACTTGTCCTTGGTCCCCGCTAGAGTTATAAGCTTTGGCAATAGGCGCTTTTCAAGTCCAAAATAGCCCTCCCACTCATGCATACCCCCTGTTAGCCACAGGCAAAGATAACAGTTTTTCCATTTTCTTGTACGTCGTGTATTTATTTGAAGTACCTGACACACAAATAAGCCCAGCCGACAAACAAGTATGCATGGCATTCACAAATAGGACACTCGCACAAGCACGCAGAATCCTCACGCATTCGTGCTTTTACCTCATCCTCTGACTATCTCGTTGCAAATAAACAAGTACGAGAACAATTCAACAAGCTCCTCTGAATTAATACTGCAGATGATGGCTGAAGCAGCATCGGTGACTCGGACTCTGTTTTTACTGTATGATTGAGGATACAGCAAAGCTCCTTTTGAACGGAACAAATGTTAAATATTAAAACTGACTTTAAGTTGGACATGAGTGGAGATATCCTTGTTTAACAAAACAAATGTAGGTCACAAGTTTTCTGTTTTTTTTTCTACTGCTTATTTCCACCGGGATGTGATTGCGGCCCCCTGTACAAACAATTCATCAGACAACGATAAGCTTCTCCAGAGTCAATAAAATGGTTTTAGTTGAACCCCATAAGGGACTGAGTATGATTATAAACCCAAGTCGTGGAGCTGGAAAAATACCAGCATAGCTTGTAGATCCCATATAAATGCATGGCTTCCTTTCCTCCCACCAGGTTTTTACGGGCGGTGGAGCTCAGAGGGAGGACAGGCCGCAATAACATGTGCTCGATCCTCTCCATCCCCGGCTGTGATTCTCCACAAACCTACCGACATTTTTAGTTTAATTTCATTCAAATGGTTATATGCCTGTTCATCTTCTCTCCTTTATCCTACAAAAATGTAGAGATGATCACAAAGAAAAGACCCACAAAGACAAGATTTGATAGAAAACTGCAAAGTTAGTCTCATAAATAATTTTGCTTAGTGAATCCAAATCCACAAAATCATCCCTCGGCTAATAATGACCTCAGCTCAAGATGTAATGTTGTGTGGTCCAAGTGCTAATCCGTTAGGTTGTTCACACATTGCACCCTGATCCCTCACATACAGTCAGGGACATATTTTAATTCAGTGCAACTCCCGCCGTACGCACTCTCAGTTCATAGTTTGGCAGAAGATACTTGTTCAAGGAGTGCGAAAAAAAGGAATGATTTAAATGAGAGACAAAACTGGAGAATAAAGTTGCCCGGTAGGTTTGATTCAAGGCCCAGCTCTCTAATAAGCCCAATTCATTTTCCTTCTGGCTCTGGCTCCTTCTATAACTAGTGACAGGCGTGAAAGGTCAATAACCTTGGCTGATAGCCCTCATATGGTTAGCAATGCCATAAATTAATGGCTGAGGCCGTTATTTCAAACTCTTCAAGTCAGCTGAAGGAAGCTTATCTTCTACAAAGGTCACAATGCTTAGAACGCTTAGTGAGAGAGTGAAGGGCTGACACAGGACCAATATAAGATGGAGTGTATTGCACTCCAGTGGACTGAGATGTAGGAAGGGAGGAACGCATGCAAGCGTTTGAAAACCGTTTTTTAACTGCTTGCAAAAAACACAAAGATTAACAGGCAAGTCTGTTGTGTTATTTTTGATATCAATAATTGAATCACATTTATTCTGGGATATGAGACTGATACAGTACCCCTTTATCTGTTTTAATTAAAACATAAGGAGTAAAAGCATAGTAAAAAATTAAATCCCCAGGAAAGAGCAACACCTAGTACAAAGAAGCGCTGCAAAAAAGTACTACATTGACAGTTTGAGGAGACTACTACTTATTCTCCACCAGGAGATTAGACCCTCCAGGCAGCAGGGATTGTCTGGTAGTCTTTGTGGTCTTGATCACTTCCTCCCATTGTACTTGTTGTGTTACTTCCCGCTGCTGCAAGCGTGATTTGCTTGCTATGTGCTTTTGACTGCCATCGTCTCTAAATCGTAAAAAAGTTCCACGCAACCAACTTTTCGTTTGGTACAAACACTTATTTTCTGTCAGAACTGACAGATACGTTTCTGTGCCCAGTTTCATAAACATTTTCCATCT
Organism: Macroramphosus scolopax; assembly: GCA_901007825.1. Lineage (NCBI taxonomy): Eukaryota > Metazoa > Chordata > Actinopteri > Syngnathiformes > Centriscidae > Macroramphosus > Macroramphosus scolopax. The sequence goes on from CAAKHC010013523.1 coordinate 67,547, forward strand.
CAGGATGCCTTTGAAAAAAATGGAAGTTGCATAAAAATCACCATAAGAATTTCCTTAGGATGTTGTCAGTGAAAACCCTTTGATCTGTGAGTGTTTGCCCTTATCTACTTAACTAAGAGCTTATGCTCTTTTAGAAGGTTTTGAGAACCGTTTTCCTCGGAAAACGTTTTAAAAGGGACCCGTACGATAACGATGGCAGTGGGCTGGTGCTTTAGCTGCAGCCTGGGAGCGTGTTGGGGCTTTAGGTGCCTTGCTAAGGGGCACCTCAGCTTCCCGAACCTTTGGGACGTAGTTGAGACAAAAGACAAAGGCGGAATGTAGACGAGGAGATCTATCACGCATTTTTTCGGGACATGGAAAACCCACGGGAACCAATGACAAATGCGCAGCTTCTTGGAGAGCATAGATGGGACCATCAGTCTCCACCTTCAACATCAAACTAGGAGGAACCATGCTATGGAGCTCTTCTGTGAGAAATGTTTGCACTAGCAACTTTGTGGCTAGCTAGCTAAACATAATTGGAACTGTCTCCAATATTAATGTTGGCTATATAATTTTATTGAAATTAACTTTCTCTTAATTGAATTTATTCCACTCTTGGTAATATTTTCATATTTCTTAATGACTTTATCCGTGCTTTGTATCACAGCAGCCCGACATAATAGAGCCGAAGACAAAAGGAAAACAAGTGAGTACTGAGAAAATGGAGAAACATCTAACCAGTAGAGGACAGCAGTAGAGAGGATATTCATAGTTACTACTCAAGTTTAACCTTAAGGTATCTATACTTGATTACTTAGTGGTGGCTGTACCTTTAATTTGCATCCTATTACGCTTAAAATGGAGGAACTTTACTTTCCAACTCACTAAATTGGCCCCAAACTACTGGCGCATTACAAAGCATAAAATGATGAAGAAAACATTAAAAATTGACCTTTTAAACTTAAACTTTCTGACTTCGTACAATCTGATTAATAAGCACATATACGCCACCTATAGAAACCATTACACAGACCTTGAAAAATCTATAACTGAATAACATTCAAACTGTTATGCCATATGCATTCGACTTGCATATTTCCCCGTCGCACGAGGTTATTTCATGCAAGCCAGGCTCGACATGTATGGAGAAATTAGAGGACGTTCATCTTGTTGCAGCAGTTATATCCTTCAGTAGGATTCTACTCCCCCTCAGCCCCTGTCCTGCTGAGCAGGCAGTGCTACAGGAAATAAAGTGGCAACATGCTGCACGCGCTTTAATGCCTCAGTAAATATCGACAGAGGCAGAGATAGTATAAACTCAGACAACGCGGACCGTAGAGCGATATCTTGCTCGCTGCCATGGTGTGCACTCAAATGGAGACTAGAAATTGCTGCAGGTCAATCATAATATCTGTGCTGTGATGGCAGGCGCTGGTGTCAGCAAGGCCTAGTAACAGTAGATCACTTGAGACAAGTAATATAGTGGACTACATATGCTTATCTGATGAGGCAGCAGTTTTTGGGGAGGAGGGTAATGGCTGACAATGTTCCCAATCACCCACCCAATCAAGATTAAACTAAAAGATGCACTTAAAGTAAAGTTATGTCTTTTATTTTGTAAGACAAGCAGAAACTACAAAGATCAGTCAGCCCAAATGTCCCTGGGACTACAGGACCTCTCTATAGCGAATCATATATTGTCTTTGGACAGGCTAGGACACACAAAGCACAACGAAGTGTAAAAACAAATTCACCGCACGGGACTATAAAATAAACACCAACATATCCTTGACAGATCTATCAAAAATATTACCAACACCACTTAAATCGCGCATTACGCTCATAACCGAACCCATTAAGCAACCAAGGTCACTCCAAGAAGCTAACTTGGTGGTAGAATAAAGGACTGAATGCTTCAGCACTGTCCTTGCATCACTCAATTAAGTCACATCAATCATTGTATAGTCTTGAGCCAAGGGAGCTCCTCCATCTTAAAACGTGTGGCAGGGGGAAGGGAGAAAAGAAAAAAGGGAGTGGTGGATGAAAGGAGCATGCACGGAGAATGTCACGAGATACGAGTCATCAGAGGCTAGTGTCCGGAGAAGCGCTGGTGCGATGAAATTGAAGCCTCCGCCGGAACACAATAGTTGGCGTGGCCCGCAGGAGGTAGTCGCCTCTTTGTGAACATGGTTACAGTATCTGGGTCAATTAATGTCTCCCTGCTTCAAATTTTTTCCTTTATTGTCAGAGGCATAATAGGGAGGCAATTCATGTCGCCTCTTGAAAAACAGCTGGAGGTATTTGAGGATGTGAGGACTCCCATATTGAAAAAACTAAACACAACTAGTTCTGTTTCAATTTCCTATAAAGCTATCTCATTAATATTGTAAATTGAGTATTATCTTCCCCGTCTGACCCTACAGACAGACACTGTGTCTGACTGCTGTCCGTTTACAGCTACGCGAGACTGGTAATCTTGTTGAATTTACATCCCAGCAGCCGGTAAATGCACTCCTGTATAAACGCAACAAAGCTGAAGCTAAATGTATTACCTATTGAACAAAAGATTTACTGAGACAGATAAAGTAATGGGGGAATGAGAGTGGCTTTCCTTCACATGCTTGCCGATGAGAAACGTGAGCACAAGGGGCTGTATACTCTGATTTCACTTAACATAATGAGAAAAAACAAGCACGGCAGAGGGAGAAACTGTGGGCAAAATGGAACAGGGGTGTTGCACAACAAACAGCTGGGGCAACACTCCAAACAAACCTTTCTTTGTAGACAGGATCTGTGAAAGAGATATGGAGTTGTTTGCTCCACCGGCCAAAAAAGGCTGTCCCTCTGAAGAAAAATGGCCCTGAGATCCACAAATCAGTCCCTCGAACAGTAAACAATTCACCCCATAGCGCTGATGTATTGTCTTAAAGGTGCAAGCTGGCATTTTCCCTTCTACAATGGTTCTAGTATTTCACTTGTGAAAAATAACGCTAGCCTAGTTATATGGAGGCATATATGCAGAAAGTCAGGTCAATACATCTATTTATACACGGCCTCATTACATAGCGGGGTCATCTTATGCACTTTCTGGGTGTTCTTCACTTTAATGACAAACACATCGCGAAGAATGATTCCCGCTTCTTTCATTTTTATGACCGACTGCATACAAGAAAAGATTGGTTTCCTTGAATAAATAGTTTTGCAGTGCTTAAAAAGTCTTTTAGCTGGATTTAGGCGCGTCAGTTGTGGAGCCGTCGCGATACGACCTCCCGGCTGGTGGGACCCAGGTGTGAGTTCAGGCCAAATAACCTATAAAACCCCCCTAACCTTCACGCGACTGTGCGAAAGAGCGATTCAATGAAAGGTCAGCTTTTCAAATCTGTCTCCAGGCACTGTGGAATCGCGGTGGACAATCAAATTTAAATTTGGCAAATGTAGTTACACACAACCGTTTGTAACAGACGACAGGCTGCATTCAACCAGACAGATTATACAACATTGTTTTGACTGCTGATTTTTCAGTCCAATGTCCAATATCCAGCGATCGCTAACCCCTGGTTACAGATGTCAATGCTTTAGCCACCGACACCTCTATACCACCACCAAGAGCCTTCTGAATTGAACAAGCTAATTATAAACCAAGGACAAACCGCACACTCTCACAGGCACAGCAGAGGGACACCTAAACTCAAGCCCAATGTCAGCAGCACACTGTTAGGTGCCAATAACCGAGGGCAAGGCCTGTAGCTGATAAGAGCGGTATGAACAGAGGTGATGAGAAGTCATCGGGCCATGTCAACGCTCTAGAAAATACTTGTATGCTTGTATCTGTGCCTTGCGTGCCTCCAAATATGGAGGGAAATATCTTCAGACCGCCTTTGGTTTAGTGAGAACTTACAGCCTCAAAAGGTCAGGCATTAATAAAATATGTCCTATCCTGCCATGCCACCCAGCAGGCTCACAAAGCACACCCACAAATTAGCTACAGATGGGTGCACTGGCTTTAATATGGTAACATTATTATTATTTCCTTTTTACAATATAGCCTTAGGACTGCAATAGAGCTGTGGTCATTTGAATAAGGCTCGAGTGGGTCTACCAGTAGCTCCCGACTACCGCTTCCTTCTCTGCTTCCTTATTTTATTTCAGACAAACTGCATAAAATATTACTTTTCAATACTATACTGGCAAGATTCAATCTGCCGTCACAATATGTGGCGGTTATCTAGGCCATGGTGCTCCGAGGAAAAAAAGACAAAGTGACGGAAGATGAAAATGACGTTATGCAGGCTTATAACGGAGAAGAATCAAAGAGAAATTCAACCACATCCCGCCCGTGATGCTTCAGCTGGGAATTGGAGCACAGCCTTCATTACAACATATTGATCAGTGCAAACAAAGACCCTGGATTTATTGATCCACTTCAAGAAAAAAAGAGGGGGTATGCAGGCAATAGACTGCTCTTGCAAACAAACTTACATTGAAACTGCTGCCTGTGCTTAAAAAAAGTGAAGGAAAGCTGGAGTTTGAACCCCTCTGAGGGGAGAAGGATGGTCATGGGGCTTCTCTTCATGTCTCACAATGACAGAGAATAAACATGCAGCGGGAGCTCCACTATTAAAAAGGAAGAGCTTCAAAGTGCCTTGTGTTGCGCCTTATATATTTCTCATCTACTGCATGATGCCTCCTCTGTTCTTATGGATTGAATCTTGAAAGGGGATTTCAATATAAGGAAAGTCATGTTTGACTCTTGAATTATTCAGCAGCCATCTGTGCAGACCTCATACACCTCAAACACAGAACTCAACAGAAGCCATTCTTTTTCTGTCACCCTGAGCTTCCCCGAACACTTCTTCTCTGCTATTCCTAATAGTTGACCTGTATGAATATATAATATGCAGTGTTCCAGATATAGTGCATTAGACTCCTTGAAAAAAAACGACAGAGGTCTTAATAATTATTTGCTACCCATCGTTTTATTATAGAAGAACTAGAAACCTCAAACTACCTGGAACACCAAGGTTTTTAGAAAGTTGGCGGTGTCTATTTCTGTAAGTGAAGGACAATCTGCCTCGTAGGTCAGGACAACATGAGGAAGGGGGTGCCATGCACCTCGGTGGACATCAGGACCCTGCGGCTGGTCTTCTACTCTTCTAGACCTTACAAAGAATCCCCCACTAGTGTCATCCCAAGTCTGTGAGACTGAAAAGGAGATGAGTGCGTTACTGAGCACTTGGCCCAGTTTACAGGAGAGGGTCGAGCAGGGTCATGTCTCACCAAACACTGGGGCCCCTTAAACACATCTGAGTGGCCCCAGCTGTACCCTGGGCCATCAGAATCTTAACAGAGCGCAGAGAGCCGGAACAACATGAAAACGGGTTCAGTCGGTGCAAAAATGAGGATTCAGTGAATACACTGTTTTTCTTGTCAAAAGGGGGGGTTTCGGTTGGTTTAAATTGTTAGCCTTAAATAAGCACAACAAAGACAAGCAGTTATACCCAATGATAGATTAACAGGAAATTCTGTGATATATTTGGCCCGAGAGCTTCCTGCTTCATGTTCTCACTGCTGACACTAATTGTTTCGATCACATTATTAAACTGGTCAACTATAAATCCCCCCCCCTTCTCCAACTCATCTGTGGAGCCAGCTCACCGAACCCTCTAGACACCCCCACATTAAAAGCACTTGATTTAGGGCTGGAGCAAGACTATAAACATACTTCTCCTTCATCACAAGAGCTTGCATAATTGTCAGGAAAATAAATAAAACACAAGGGCTGAGGAGAGAAAAATGAAAGCAGAATAGATGGTTGGGGGTGGGGATCGCAGAACAGCAGCATAAGAGAGTGTATTAAGCTCAATTAGGCTTTTGGGCTTTTCATTAACCCAGTTTTTAGGGAGGGAAACCTCTGCTGAATAATGCTCTGACTGACTCACTTTGCAACCCTGCTTTGAAGGCCTCATCTGGAGAAAACGGTACAATGTGTGTCAGCTCTCCAAAGCCACCAGAATTCCATTAGACACCCAGGGGGCAAACCACCCGCTGCTACATGCCTACCTGAAAATTAAATGCGATTAAATAAAACACGTTACTTTTATCAAGCTAAATAAGATAAGAGGGAACAATGCACAAATGTTCAAACACTTTGGCTGCTTTCATCTGTACGATGGCTTGATAATAAAGAACTGTTTGGGTGTTTTACTCCATTCACTATCAGGCAAGCCAGAGCAAATATTCCAACCTTTTAAGCAAGGTCATATGGGCCCCAGAAAGTAAACAGCGGGTAACCAAAGCGTGATGTAGTTTTGCATTTGCAAACAATGCGCATAACCTCCATTTAATGGATTATCGGAGAGGAGTTCTCACAGAATAATAATTGTCCTTCTTGGCTTTTCCATCTGCTACTCTGCCAATCAATTCTGAAGAAATGTATTTTAACATTTGTATTGAAAATCAATCGGGCAGTACTTGGCCCGCTAACAGTTAAAAGTCCAGAGGACACCCAGAGGAATGTGATTAAATCATACAATCAAGTAGCGATGTTTACAGGCTGGCCACAATTGCCATCATCAAAGCCACAGGATGTCTTCAATTTAGCGCATACAATGTCAGCTGTTTACATGTGAACTGCCACCATTTCCAGGTTTTACAGACCTCGGGGTGTGTATTCTCCTAAAGAAAAACAAAGGAGAGACTGCAATTACATGAGACAAAGATATCTCACTGCCCTCCCATGATGCATCAAATGCATATCTGGGGTCAACAGAAATGCAATATGAGTAAAAGAGTCACATTACTGACACCTTTCACAACATACTGATAGTATTACAGTGAGAACCAAGCAGATCCCATTACAAGTCAGCAAAGTACACAGACGGATGGTGACAACTCTTCAACTAAGGAACTAGCTGACTAGGCTATTCATAAGTTAACAACACCTATGTGCTCTGTGGGAAGCAACCAAACTATCAGGTAAGTGAAATCCAAATGAAATCAGTTAATGCATTTGCATTCATTATTTACAGGCCATTCAGGTCCCAATTGACAAAGTTCATGAAAAGCAAGGACTTAAAAAGCATTAGCCTGTTACATGCGGCTACAGAAGAAGAAAAACTCAGCTTCTGGTCAAAAACAATATCCCAAAACAGCATGGTGAAAGCCAAATTGAAAAACTTAGGCAGACTCTCCACACTGTGGGGGCTTTGTCTTTCAAAACATGCCACAGGAGCTTTTCATTAGAGAATGCAGTTTCATTAACATCATCCCACGCTGCTGAGCCCTGCTGCATTACAATGACACAGGAGTGCCCCTCTCTGTCAAGGAAACTCCACAGAGCAACAGCTCACTGGGGGAGGGGAAGGCAGAGAAAAGAGGAGAAGGGGTAGTGAGGGGGGCAAAAAAAGAACCTGATTACCCCTGGTCACGGCTCATCCACAAGCCAACAGAGGGAAATCCATCACCTGCAGGATCAAACGGAAACTTGTGCACGAGGTAAAGCCCAGTGAAAGCTGTACCCACCCATTTAAGCACTCTCCTCCCTCCTTCTCCTTTCCTCTCTTGTCATTGCTACCTCCCACTCCACCTTTCTGACTCACAGCAACGGCAGCGTGCAAGTTTTAGACACACACTGTGAAATCCAACACAAGTGAGAATGTTTTCTGGCCCAGATGACCTCGGGGCTATAACCTCCCTAATGGCACATTGGTGATATATTCCAATTTGTATTACCGTCTGTAGAACTTTGCACCGTTTCACGGTAGCTGCACCCTTATTTTGCCAATATTAAACGCCAAAGAGGCAGTATTGGTCGTGCCGTCTGCAGTGTAATGGACTACTGCAAAATAAAAAATCATTATGTTTTCACTTTCTTGTTTTTTGCACCAGGTTATGTTGGAAAAAATGAAATCCTAGGAGATCTGTACATGCATCATACAGAGAAGATATGTAATTTGCTGTTATTGCTTTAACTGAGTGGGCTTAGAAATATAACACTGCAGGGACGAGCTGCAAAGCTGGAACCTTTAGGTGTGAAAGTGTTTAAAGCAACAGACATAAATACTTCCTGCACAGTTGTACTGAAGGGCTGTCCGATTAGGACACAACAAATGCAGGATAATGGCCGATAAAACTTGGAATAATTTAATGTGTCAGCACGACGAATAAAATGTTTCATAGGTATGTTAGTGATTAAAGTTGCATCAGTATTCAGATCCGTGTGCCCTTGATTTTTATCCTCTGCAACAAGAAGCGTATCCAATGAAATAAACACATTTAAGCTTTTTAAATGACAAGGCCAGCAGTTACTATTCGTCTCAGTGAAATGTTAATTGCAAAGAGTGTTGAGTAGCCACGATAAATGATCTCACGTTTAAGTTACAATCAGCATATGTGGGTGAAAAAGCAGCATGTCAGCAAAATGAAATGAGAGCTTAACCACACGTGAGCTGTTTTCAAGACTTGCAACGCCACACAGCTACACCCAAGCACACTGTTTCAAAATATCAGGCATGTTCTGATTGTTCGTGAGACGCAACACATGGAGGCAAGCATGCATAACTGATGTGCATGCCGACACATACAGTTACACACAAACATAACAGGAATCCAGCAAGGAACAGCACTGGGAAATGTTCAGAACTCACCATTGAAAAGAGGCTGTCCTTTCTCTGTGATAGCTGGAACCACAACCTTGTATACGTCTTCAGAGAAACCTGGCCTGCATGGTGGGGTGACCCTGCACTCTACTGCAATCTGTGATGGGGGGGG
>CAAKHC010013523.1:76317-89031 GCA_901007825.1 Macroramphosus scolopax
GGGAATGGGGGTGCAACAATGAGTCATAAATCAACCTTCAAAAATGCAGTCTGTGGCCTCCAAAACCTCTTGGTCACGTTCTGAAAGCCCCCACAGTTGTACAAAAGCATCTGTTGTTTTTATAGCAGGGACCGCAATTAGGATAATGAGGCCAAAAGGGTTAAGCATTAGGCAAAAAGCATGGCTAGGCAAGAACAAGCTCCATTTGTCCCCATGGAGGGGCCCAGGCACAGGGTAGTGTTATTGCCCACCCTCTCTCTCTCTCTGCCCCTTCTGATCAACACACTGCTCTGGACAAACACTTTACTTTGAAGCACAGGAATTAAAGGTAAATGCTTAACAATCCACTGTTGTGAGGATTTAAACATGTATATGTGAAAGTCAGAAGAGACAAAAAATAACTACCGATTTCTGAGAAACTGCAAGGACATAACAGGGGCTGCAAGTAACGACTGTGTTCATCAATTATTGATCTGGTGATATTTATTATCATAATCATTTTGTATAGAATGAAAATAAAAACGGATCGGAATGTGATGTCATTTTAGAAGAACACAAATGGAGAACAGGAAGTTATTTTTATTTTTAAAATTTTAAAAATACACATCAGGGAATTATGGGGTGTTTGCAAGTGCACTGGTGTTTCTGGAAATCATGAATTAGCACGAACTAAATCACAAAGTGTGAAGACATTCCCTGGCATCCAGTCGTGTCCAAATATACTCCATCACACAGCCTCAGCATTGATTCAGATCCTCGACCAGAGGCCTGACCCTATTTCTTTGCATGCACCCTCAGAAGAATGTAAAACGAGAAGAGTCCTGCTGAAAAAGAGCATTGTGGGTATCCGTGCCACTTGCCATTCTTAATCAGAGGAATTTAAATGGAAAATGCTCGCAGAGAGAGGGGGAGGAGCAGAGCTGGAATCCTAACACGTTACAAAGAGCTGTAGGATGCACAGCCCTGATACAAGTGTTAACACACACACCAGTCCTGCAAAACTGCATTATTAAGCTATTTGACTGCCTACATTCTGTGGTTGTGTGCACTCAATTCTGACAAGGAGCCACATACATAAAATACATGTAATCCCAAGCACATTATTTTCTCACTGCTGCGTGTAGTTCTTAACTTGCACTTCCACAATATTTTACAATTGGCTACTTCTCATCATTGTTCATTCTCGCCGGGGGGATCGGGACACGCTGCAGCAATCTACATGAATATAGTAACTAAACTAAATATAACCGAGTAAGAACTAGGCTAATCCTGTAACACCGCCCACAACTTCCAGACAATAAAGATTCCGCTATCAGAACTCTTAAATTAGGCTATATTTGTACGAATTTGTCTGTTTTAAAAAGGATATAGGTCCACTAAAACATGTGCGTAGTTTTATACCATATTACGTTAGCTAGCATGATCTCGTGCTCGTACGATAAACTGTTAGCTAGTAACGTTAATTACAGCCCGTGCTAAACCTACCTACTTAATGCTGGTTTCTTTGGCAGGGTGTATACATATCATTGTTTTACAACAAAAAAAACACGCCGTGTAAAGAGCTTTTCGGGCGACCAGCAGCTCGACCTTGTTCTTTACAAAACTGCATCACAGTGGAACAACGAGCACCCCGAACTGTCCGGTGTAACTCCGCCGTTGAAATCACATTACCTGCAGTCCTGCCAAGATCGCCAGCAGAAGCAGACCGCTGCCCTCGTGTAGTGGGTTCATTGCCCGTGGCTGCTTAATTTCCCTCTTCGGAATCAGGATAAAAATAACGAAGAAGTAAGGAAAAAAGATGTAGAAATCCCTCTGGCTAAAATGTAGCCGCGGCGAAAAAGGTCCTTTTTATTTTTTACGACAAAGGCAGTAGCAGCAGCGGCAGGAGAGGTGGCGGCGGCAGCATGTAGCAGCCTCCTCCTCAATCTATCCAGTCCGTTGTGAGGGAGAGCACTGCCTGGTACTGAGGCTGCTGCTCCCTCCCATCCACTCCAACACAAAAACATTAAGAGCCCCGGCCACTAGACTATAAACCGCCCAACTCACTGTCTCTCCCTACCGGTCGCACTGCCAATTTCACTGCCAGGACCGAGCGGGGTCTCCTGTGTCAACCAGCAAACACACACAGTAAATGGTTGTAATTCATTTACAGTTTTGGGCTAATCATCAACGAGTGTGGTGGTCTTACATTATGAAGTCATGGTGTTTACTTATTGTCTCTTTTGAACCCTCTGATAAGTATTTTAAAACGTGCCTGCCAATAGATACTTCAAACATGTAGGTAATGTTAAAAACTGCATTTTAGCCCAGTTTTATTAATTAATTTATTTCCACAAAGTGGAAATTATCTTTTTTTTGTTTCCAAAATTGGGGTTAAAAACACCTGTGAGTTAATTAACTTTCCCATGAGGTAGTTGTAATATCTAATGGTGGTGATGGTTGATTGATTGGCAATATGTCACACTATGATTACACTTGCTAATAATGATTCAGACAGTGTGTGTGTGGCTGCCTGCAGTAGCACAGCACACATTATTTTTTCAAATCAATTTAAGTTGGGATTGCAACACATTTATCATATTATATTATACTTAAGTTCCTGGCTGTGTCAGTGATATGTAAAGTGGATTAACCCTCCATTTTAACTCCCATACAATATATTTGTTTATCATTTTTGCATGTCTTATATTTGCCTGTCAAATGAAATTGGCCTAGAAGTACAAAGATTGAAATGATCCAGACAGTTTGGATGTCTGACAACTTATATGTATGTGCGTTTGAGTTAGTCTACCATCATTCAGTGTTTATTTTTACTTTAACATATTCACTGGTAGATTATTTTGAAATTGGATAGTATGTGTGTCTATGTTGTTTTTATATTTAGCACATTTGCTTATTAGCCACAAACTAATCCGAGACAAATATTGCCTGATTAAATTTTAATTAACAGTAATTCATGGTTCAGTCAGTTATTTCTCAGCCTGCTTGAAGACCAGCCCAGATGGTATTGATCAATCGGTGAATGATTCTCACCACATTGCTCGTAGATAATTGCTGTTTACTGCTCATTTGATCTTAAGGATTATTGATTGTCAATGTTAAATCTGGGCATGTGTGTGCTTCCTTGTCTCTCTCTCTCTCTCACACACACACAGTCTCCCTCATGTCTGCCTAATAAGCTCTCTGTTTCACAAATGACTCGATCACTGTGGAATTTTTGAGTTTTGCATTCTATTCATTCATCCTCACTTAAGCCCAGAATATGTGAGTAAAGCTTTTTTTCATGTCGCACTAAAATATGCAATGAATAATTCCCTCACATTATCTGCTCATGTGGTACAGCCTGATGAAGGTTAAATTACCTCAGTTGTGCTGCTGACACCCAATTAACTATCAAGAGATGGCTCTATGGAATAGATTGCCTCCATGACGAAGAGATATTTCACTTTCGTAGACAACAAAATACTTATTCCAATACCCAAAGAAACAACAACCGCTGACTTTTGGTTCACCTCCTCCAGGGCAATCTGTTGTTTTCCAAGTTATTGGCATTTTGAGGTGCATGCTAGTATGTGATGGGAGCAATGCGTCTCTCCTCCTCCTACAAATCAAACCAGCCGCTCCTGAGGGTGCATTGTAATCCTAAACAAACAGTGAGCACCATCACATCCCACTTACAGTCACACACACACACACACAGGAAGAGAAGGCTGAATAGTTTCTCAAACCGTTCACTTCTGGTAACAAGTGACTCATGTCACTTCACGCTCTTGTCTGTGATTAACACGTCTGATCACGCATGTTTTAAAAATAATTAGAGGGCCTCTTCAGTGAGAAGGAATCCTATTGAAAAAGAAAAAAAAAAGACAATAAAAGCCTCTTAGCTCATTACAGGAAGACGACCGCAGCCATAGTTTCCTCAGCCAATGATTTCACAGCTATTAAGAAACATGACAAAATCATGTTGTTTTTTAAATCAAAGACAGTCAGATTCAATGTGTGCCGTGGCAGAATTGGGCAAGAGATCAAACCGAATGACCTGTTGATAATTGATATCACATTCGGTACAAATTGTTAAATTTATGTAATCTAATCTAATTGAGAGTGGGATCAAAATGCTCCATCTCTTTGATTAATGCAGAGGCGGTTATCTTTCATCAGTACTTGTCTAGGCAGGGAGGGGAGGAGGCGTTAGTGGGAATCCAATTTGGTCTTGGTGCATTCAATCAAACAATATCATCTTACATGTTTCTTAGACAACAATTTGGCAGCCCAGGAACTGTGCGTGGAGCAAATGCCTGAATTTGACGCGGTGCAAAATGAGCAATCAAAGGAGAAATTTTCCCCTCAAGGTTGTCTGTGGGTAATATATTCTCAGGCCTGCGCTGCCTGTGTGTAGACAGATAACGTTGTTTCGTAGGCATATTTGCGGCAGCTGCTTGATTCATGTCGGTCGCGGTGCTGACAGCGCGGCCGACTCTCAAAAGGTGGCCGAGGGCTGGTGGCCTGGAGGAGCCCTTGATTCCACACCTTTTACTCTGCACAATTGGATGCAGCGTGTAGCATTGCAGCACAGTGGCCTTGATGACACCGGAGGAAAAATGGACGAGGTCAGCGGCGCCCTCGGATCCGTGGCACTCCTTCATGCTGACTTTGTGTTGATACAGGAAAATCACATAGTTCACTCTCCTCTTTCACGAAGTGTAATGCAGAGCTCAGTGATTTACACCGGGAGCCAAATATAGATGAGCGTCTGTGACACTCATGCAGACATCGTCTTTCTTGTGAATCTATCGGCTGCTTATGTAAATCGACAGAGACACGGAGATGACACCGGGCCTCGGCATTCAGTCAGCGAGGAAGAATGGATTCTCTTTTTTTGTATAAACACACATATTTTGACCCCTTTCAACAGTTGGCTAATTACCTTGTCATTGGCAATCCTGTGCATGTCAAAGGTTGCTTTGGAACAAATTAGTGAGTGGAAAGGAGCAACCCAGTCTTCAAAGCCATTATCAATTCCAATCAAGCTTCATTGTTATGCATTCAATAAAGGATCTCGGAGGACCGCAGTAATGCTCTGATTATTCTTTCTCGTGCCAAATCGGCTCATTCAATCTTTTACGCCATTTGAACAATGGAGCCAAATAGAGTGATGCTTGTATTAGGGTGCAGTTTCCCATATGTTATAAATATTATGATTTCATTTGGAAATTACATTTGTTAATCCATGTTTTATCATTCCATTATTTATTTTTTCTCAGCACTTGGAGTTGCGCTTGATGTCTGATTTGTGCTATGCAAATCAAATCTGATTGATTGATTGATTGATGTTAAAAGGTGTGATTCTACATTCTGTATGTGTCTTGGATACCTGAAGCTATATCTGACTTTTAAGGATTTCAAAGCAAGGTCAACCTCCATGATCAGAAACCGTTACATTTTTAATGAGAGCAAAATGCTGAATTGGGAATTTGCTTAACATTTATTACCTCGGAATGTTAAGATTGTTTTGTATTGTGCACAAAGTGAGGGCTGTATTCGCTGTAATTGTTTGTGAAAAGACACACCAGTAAAGCAGCTTGGTGCCACCACCCCCGTCGACGGATAAAGGCAAAACGCTGCTTTGCAATCTCTGGCAGCAGCTCTGGCAACATCTACTGAGTCTCATGGCTCATGCAACTGTGTGCCTGCTCCAATCTAGCGATTTAATTTAGTAGGTTTTACTGGGGGCCACATCTGCCTGCAGTGTTCGGATGTGGCCCACAGATCTAATAATGATTGATTGCCTGATTAAGGCAAATTGTGTTGAACTCCAGAGCAACCCAAGGAGAGGAGAGAGGATCTTTAGTTTTGTGATTCAATAAGGAGTGAGGTTATTGATTCGCAATGGCACGATGTGACAAAAGGCAGTTTTCTCTGTCATTCTTCATTTACTTGTCATTGTTCATTTTCGCTCAGCAAAACAAGTCCAAAAGACTGAATTACGTGTTAATTTATTTCTTGCTCATTTGTCGTGACTAAAACGAACAATATATGATGATCCATTCAGCTACAGCAAGTATCTGTTGTGTATGGTACTATAACAGGGCAGCTCATTTGGCAGTGTATACTTAAAAAATGGAAAAAATATTGGCACAGCTGTGCTTTGAGATGAAAGCTTATGCTATCATGCTACCATGCTACCAATGCAGACATGCAGACAGTGCGGTTCCTCCTCTGGGGATCATGACTGAAACCGAATTTTGATAGAAAGCCATCCAAGAGTTGCTCTCTCTGGATCAACAAAAAACACAAACATTGCTCTCCTCACCATGATTACTACGATGCTAAAAACTCAATGAGAGAAAAGCCACCGCACGTATTGTTATTTGCTTGAATAAAGGCTGTCTTATACATGACAGGTCCGTCTGTTAATTAATTACACAATCGCAGAGGCAAGCAATTTATAATCACGTTATTTATTATCCGTGAAATGTTTTCAGTCACCGTGGTTACAAGCTCATCTAATGCAAGGAAACCCTCAGTTGTAAGTGACACCCTTGTTTTTATCTCCAGTATGAACCAAGTTGACCAAATCATCATGTTAGAATTCCCCCATGTAACATTCGATAATGCGGCTGCCGTCGCCTGAGGATCCCTTCACCTTTTGGTGTCTTTGGTATTTTCAGCTTAAAATTTATGTCCCCTCATCACCATTGATCTGCAAGAAGACAAGGTCTCTGGTCGTGACAGCCTGGCCCGTGTGATTTAGGAGTGCACTAACAGCCTGTCTGAGCACACGGGCCTGGATGGATTTATATGAAACTTTAGTTGCTGCCGCTCCGCCCCTGCGCTTGTCTTCGTCTCACACTGGGTTTCTCTTATCAAGACCTTCATTTTAAAGGCAGCCAGAGAATGAGACACTGTTTGTAGTAATCAGAGGTAATGAGATTAGAGGTTATTCCATTAATTTCTTTATATTTTGTTATCTGAATGTTGTCAGCTGGGACAGTTTCGTTTTCACGTTCTTTTGATTGCTTTCATGCAAATGGCAGAGACGCCTGATAACAAAATAAAACGTGTTAGTAATCACAGTGGGCTGCAGGAAGTGGCAAAGGGCTGGTTTGCTCTCTGAGTTCGTCAGATTGCAAAACCTGCAGTGTGTTCATTAAAAGGATCGGAATCATTTTTTTGCAAAAGGCAAGCTACTTAATCTGCCGCCACAACCAATAAAACACCGACTATTAAGGCACTTTATGCACATGAGTTCCCTTAAATAGCCTCTAAACATCGCTATTTATCTGAAACATATGGAAATAAAACACAATGTATCATTATAGATGGAAAGAATACCAACAACTTAATTAACAATGTGTTTTTTATTGCAGACACTAGTCGTAGAACTGCTGATTTGACACAATACATTGCTATTTTAACGAGATTAAAGTATGATCTTAATTCACAGTAATTGCCATGTTGCCTGTTCCAACACACTTGCCTGTGGGGTATTAATATCCATTTCTTTTCCTGTCAATGTGAACAGGATTATTATTTGGTGCATAATGCTATCTCCACAGCTCATTAGCAGTCAGCAGGTTGCCGCTGCTTCAGATGTTGTTTTTCTCTCGTTAATTCAAAAAAAAAAAAAAAAATTATTTTCATCATTTCTCACCTGAAACACATAATTGTCAAAAAAAAGTAACACTGATATAATAACGTGCAGATTGACAGTATGGCACATTTGGACTGCATTGTTTATTTTATTTAAAGGTTGTCCTGTTGACGCTCTGTAATTGCTTAATTGCTTGTGATTGTGTTTATTTGTGATAAACATACTTGTGGCTCAAAAGGTTTTAAACCGTAGAAGAGCGTTTCGGCAGCCAAAAGCAGCAGATGTTAGCGGCAGGTTGCTCGGTGCGAAGGGGGCCTCATTTGGCTCGCTCAGGAGGTTATCATGAGACATATTGCTTTTACTTTCGCCCTCCACACAGACACATGACTGCACTCCTCACCCACTGGGGAATTCGCGGAAGGCTGCGATATCGAGGAATCAGTGGCCACAGGCACAGTGTTTGAAGAGGACTGTTGTTAGTTATGAAACCGTAGGTGTTTCCCTAAAGTTTCAACACTGAAAAGCTTTTTATGGCCTATAAATAGAACTGTATTTGGTTAAATTGAGGAAGGATGATGCACTGATGTGACTCACACAATCCACACAACCCCCGACGCAGTTCAAGCTCAGTACTTTTGAAATACCCACCAATCTCTTGATATATTCCATTGTGCACGTTTAAATAATAAAAGAAATGCACTCGTGTGTCTCCGTCAATAAAAGGTGTTTGATTTACGGTCAGATATTTTGACAAACTCCTCGAGGATCACTTTTTGTTTCAGTCTCCACTACTTTTTTTAGTAGTTGCTCAATTTTCTCGCTCGCCATTCCTTGGGTCTAATTGGGTTTCATCGATTTACTCCTTCATGATGGAGCCTTGGCCAAGTCTCTGCTGACCCTGCAGAAAAATATCAGCCAGGCTGTCTAACAGGCACTGTTCTTGCAAACGCCGGCACACACACACACACACATACACAACACAAGCAGTGAATGACTGTGTCAGTGGAGCTGGAAGTGAGTCAACCTGCCACTCCTGTGGCCTTCACAGCATAACCATAGATTAGCGTCTCACTGAAACAACAAAGGGGCTCTGTGATGGAAAAGGGGGGTTGTAGTATTCAGCTGCTGGTTTTGTTGTCGAGGGGGGCAAAAGTGAGGGGGGGGCCAAATGGTGATCGTCAGAAAGACCGGGGACTCGGCCGCTCATCTGTGCCTGAGCAACCATGTGTCACCTTGAGCTCTCTGGATGAGGCGTCCGGACAAAACCTGCTGGGCCAGACGGCGACGGGGTGTGAAGAAGGAGGCAGGGTGAAGGGAGAGAGGAAGCTAGCTGTCCAGTTTTCCATATGCCCCAGCTGTGAGTGGGTGAGAGCGAAGCAATAACTTGAAGGAAATGTGAGGGGGGGAGCGAAGAAAAAAAAAAAGATACCCTCACCTTTTCAATTTGCCATACAGCAATAAAGAGGATGAGGAGAAAAGGGATATGATATAGCTTTGATACCAACTGTGTCCTTGTTTCCTCCTCTCAACTCCTGTCCCCCTTCTGCCGTGCATTATAAACGGCTGATTACGGCGGTGACAGCTCCTCAGGTGTGCAGTATGCTAGATTTGTTATTCAGCTCACAGGCGCCGCCGTCCCTCCCTCTTACCACCTGCACAGGCACACAAACACGGACGAGCGCACACACCCGCGCACGTTCGTATTGGTCACAGCTGCTGTGTCAGCGGGACTCTGGAGGCAGGGAGGAGGTGGTATTACATGATTCAGCCTCCCTCAACTGCTGTATTGAGAGCTCCACGATCCAAGCTCACCATTATATTGTGCTTTTGTTGTCTGATTTGCATTTCATTGGCCACTCGTGCCTCCGTTAACACCTCTGCTGTGTTTCATTTGACAGATATTGTTACATTTAAGTGGACAGAATGGGAAGATTTTGCATTTCTGGAGCCTGATCATCACTACATTATGAATGCATTAAATGTTATTAATTAAATAGCAATCGATAACTGTATTCCATCGAAGATGCAAAAGATGATATGTGAATGTGCACTCATGTGGACTCACTCACGATAATTTAATTATATTAACAATGGATAGACGAACCCAAAGTCATCTATAAGCCGTCTGCGGTTTCATCTTGTGGTTCCTATTTTTAAAATCCTTATTTCCCAGCTCCAAACAGCTGTTAGACAAAGTTGCTGGTGGAAAAACGAATTCCTTCATCAATCAGAGGAGACAGAAACAGAACTAAAGGGTGTAAGACATTGACATAGCATGACTACAAATACATGCATTATAAGATGCTCATATATATCATCAACATCAACTTTAGGAGGTGAGTATAACTGTTGTGTTTACAGCTTGTTTTGCTGCTCCTGAGGATCGAAACATTCAATACAGCTCTAAGCTGAAGGTCTGATCGTCCATTGAAGAAAAAAAAAATCAATGTGTTTTTTACTATATTTTTTCCCTCCAAATCGAAGTCCATACATAGAATATGGCAAAAAGAAAATCCATTCTAGAATGTAAACAGACTGTCAGTTTTAGTGTTTTTTTGCTTTGGAGGCCACAAATAACGACATTAAAGCTGAAATATGTACCCTGGCTAACAAGCTAGCCCCGGGGCGGCCGCGGTCTGGTCTCCTAATACCACCTCGTACCTGAGGAAGCGACAGTGAGTCAATGCGGTGGGAAGGACCCGCGGTTCTATTCCAATCTCTCTCTCCGGAGGTGTTCACCCAGCGATAGTGAGTCACTGTAGCATGAAGGAGCTGCAGCCGTAGCTCGGGGCTGCACCTCCACTCGTGGTATCGCTCTCTCCGGTGCTCCTAGGGATGCATTCCAAAGAAACACATTTCGAGCAGTTGTTGAAATCTTATTCAGAAAAACACATTTTGAATTAGATACACATGCACAGTAAAAAAAAAAAAAAAACTATAGAAAACATCTTGGTTGCCTTAAACAGTTATTGGATTCTTGCTGTTTCTTAATACTGGCCGACTAATCTGGTATGCTGTCGACACTTGGTCACGCATTGTACTGTACCACCGTCCCCTGTACAAAGATGGTGAAGAGACGCCCGGGAAAACAAACAAGATGAACTAATAATTTCAGGGTGTGTTAAGAAAAAATGACTTTCCTGAGGTGTTGATTTTACGTCTCCTCACACGGCATTTCCTGAAGGGCCTGTTATTCCTGCAGAGCTCATGGCCGGGCTCTCTAATTGGCTCCGGCTCTGGCTTCATTCTACCATGTAAATGCAATCAAGCTGCTTACAAAAGTATTTCTGTTGGCAGAGCTGTCTGAATTAAGAAAGTAAGTAGACAACACATCCAAGAAACGTCAAATGAATCTCTTTGCTGGATCCGTATGTGGGCGGCAGTTGTGGGTTATTGCCTCGCCGTTTAAATCAAAACAATTTCTTTGAGAGGTTTCGCTTCGGTTGTGTGTCTTGAACTTACCGCAAGGTTAATTTTAGTCCAGAGGCCCAGTGAGCTGTAAGACGGACCGCTGACCTTTCGCCGCGCGGATTCATCGTCCACTTTTAATTAGGTTCCTTGTTCATTTCATTACTTTGCTTTTTCTAATGCAGGCAGATTGAAAAATCAGATGTATTAGACGTGATGCAGCTTGAGTAGGTTAACTTAGCACTGCAGCCCCTCTACATTAATACTGATTGCCCAACCTTACACTTGAAAAGGTTACATCAAAATTCAATTAAAAACCCTCTCCGCATTTCTCGTGCTATATGGTGTATGGTAATGTAAATGTTAGTGTAATGGCAGCAAGGTCAAGAGCCAAAATGTTAATACCCTTGTCCTAATTTACTTTGTTTCCTGGAGGGTCCGAAATTACTTCTCATAAACGCATCATTACTCAGTCGGGCCTTTCGGGCCAAATTAGACAGACGTCACCTTGATCGCAGGTTGCTGTTTCGGCTCCACAGGCCATTAATACTTGCAGCAGGAACAAATGCGCTACTATGTAACGTGTGTTGATGCGTAGTCGTCGGAATTCCGCAGGAAACATTTCAGGATGAGAGATTAGATCGTGAATCGGACGTTCGGTTGTAAGGAAACACGACGGGGATGGAAATGGCAGTCTCTTGTGGTCTTTGGCGTCGGACCCACAAACTGATCTGGTGTCAGATGTAGCCAACAGGAGGAGGCGGGGGCGGGGCGAGGGACCAACTGGTGGCCGTTGGCTGTGTGTTCCTGTGGTTGTGTGTGTTGGGGGCAGCAGAGGGGTGAGTGAGGACAGACATTTTGAAGGTGTCAACTTGGTTGGTAGTAAAACGTGAAGGGATGACATAGACTACGAGCCTTATGGGTAAAGGTTTACTCTGCTACCTTTAGCTAGTAGTAAATTATGAATGGAGGATGTAGATTACGAGTCATACCGGTGAAGCTCTTGTGCAGGTATTTGGTTAATAGTAATGAATCGATAGGTGACATGGACTACGGATCTTCTGTGGAGGCGCCACTCCCAACATTGTGCACAAAAACAAACCCATCAAAGGGATTTATAACTGCTGGTCTAAGCTATGGCAACCTTTGGTTTCCTCAATGTACATTGTGTACATTATTTGAACATCTGTTAGGGGAAGTGCCTCGGCTCAGGACTCGTATAAAAATCTGAGCGAAATTGAACCTGACAGACGGCCTCTTATGAATGTCATCGGCTCCCAAATGTGATGACAAATTGTATTGTGGGTAGAGTTTAGGATTCTGGTGGGAAAAGTGTCATCTCGCATTAACGTGCGGGAGACAGGCGGATCAGGCTACACGAGGTGGCAGCGCGGTGGGGAGAGGCAGTCAGCACCTGATATTGCTCCCGACTAAAGAACCCGCGCAACCGTGCCATTTTTGAAGATTCATTCTTTTGCACCGCTCAGTGTGATCCTCATATTTTTTCCATTTTTAGTTTGGTTCTGATTCTTGGATAGACACAAACACAAAACGTGTCAAAGGCTTTTTGAAATCTAAAAACATCTTCTTGAGCGCAACATAAAGCCTTTATGTCACAGAAAAACAATCAGATAAAAGCTAACTGCTATTCTCAGTACAAACCTGGAGCAGCTTAAACATCCAGTCCCCCCCCCCCCCCCCCCCCCCCCCTA
>CAAKHC010013525.1:0-18277 GCA_901007825.1 Macroramphosus scolopax
TCTGGTAGGCGTGTGCTTGCTGGTTCTGTGTTTGCGTTTGCATCTGCTCCTGCTGCTGCTGCTGCTGCTGCTGCTGCTGGATGATCTGCCGGACTTCCTCCTCCAGCTCTGGCGGGATGATGAGCTGGTCGTCGGGGTCTGGCTGGGCGGGAGCGTTGAAGTAGCCACCCTGCTTCCTGACCGGGGCGTCAGCCGCCTCCTCGATGAGGTCCTGGTTCCTCCCTTGGCAGGCGACGGAGCCGTTGGCTCGAGCCCTGCGGCCCAGAGTGCCTGACCGGGCCTCCCCGCTGAGGCAGGGCGAGGACGGAGAGACGAGGGAGGGAGCCGGGGCGGGGAGAGGAGGAGGTGATGGGTCGTTGTTAGCGCTGATGGATGGAGGAATGCTTGAGTGTGTATGTGTGTGTGTTCTGGGCGCTGTGCAGTCTCGACCATGCAGACAGTGGACGTCAGCCTCCACCTCCACGCGGCTGCCGTTGGAGAAGACCCCGGCGATGGGCTCCTCGTCCTCGCTGTCGAGCCCGTTGTCAGACAGAGCTCCAGAGAACTGCCTCTGGAAGCTCCCGCCTCCACAGGCCGGCCTTCGCACGCCGGCCCGCCCCGGCAGGCTCAGGTGGGACATCAGGGGCTCAGTTTGGGGAGGCGGCTCCTCTGAGGACGCCGTGGAGCCCACTTCACTGCTCATTTCAGATGTGCTGAACTCACTGCTCAGCTCGCTGACTGTTCCTGAAGAGGCTGGCGGCAGCGGTATGCCGCCGCCACTGTCACCGCTTGCTGAGTAGGGGTGAGTGCTGGTGTGTGTGTGCACGCCCAAGCCTGGACTGGGAGGCGGGGGCGGCGGCTCGCAGAAACAGCAGCAGTCCTCTGTGATGCTGAGCTGGACGACGACAGCGCTGAGGCTGTCGGAGCAGCCGTAGCTCTGAGCCAGAGTCATGAGCTTCTTCGCAGCAGCCAGAGCGTCCGGAACATTCCTGACAGCCTCCACCGCCTCGCTGGGAGACAACATGTCCCACAATCCCCGGCTTCCCAGGATGAAGAACTCATCCTGAGGGCTGAGAGTCACCATGGAGACATGCGGCCGGGGGATCACAGATGGGCACAGGAAAGAGAATCCCATGATTCTGGTGGAGTCTGTGACACCGCTGACTTTATTATCCTGCAGAAAGACAAGGGGAAAATCACATGTGCATGCTGGGCTGCAACTATTGGTTATAGGTTATCAATGAATCTATTGAGTGATTAACAAGATTATTATGTTTGTTGTTACCTCGGTGATGATGGCATTATGCTGACGGACCCGCTGGCGCTCCGGCTCGTCTTTGACAGTGTGGATGGCGGAGAGTTGCATAGCTTTTCCATCTCGGCACAAGACGGCCTGGCATCTGCCCACGTTGGCGGCCTTCAGGGTGAAGCAGCCGCTGCGCTCGCCGGGCGCCACCGGGTCGTGTCTGATGTGACAGAGAGCCGCCGAGCCGCCCATCCTCTGGCCTGCTGTGCCGAGCTTCCTGCAGGAGGAGCAGCACAGAGACGCTGCGGTCAGACCGGCAGGTGGAGGCGTGTACACATCAGATGGAGGAGTGGACCGCTCTTTGTTTACCTTTGCATGGTGAGGAACGTGTTGATCATGTAGTCGTCCTGCCTCTGGCCCCTCTGCAGCTCCTCCGCCAGCACGTCTCCCATGGTGCACTGCAGCAGGTACGGCACCTCGACGTTCCGGTCGCCGTCAAACACACCATACAGAGCTTCACGGATGTCACAGAAGCTGTCCAGCGCCAGAGCAGCGACGCACAGCCTGATGAGAACACACAGGGTATGAGTGAAGAACAAACGGTGCTCCTGTGATCTGAAGGTTCCATTAACACCATCGGACCAGAAGACTACAAGACACCTTTAATGAATTCTTTTTCATGGCTCTTCTACATTTGGCTTCTTTGTGTAGTTTGAAAGTACTCTGAGGTTTGGAAGAGGAATAACTCATCTAAATATAGTTGCATCATTTACTCCACTGAGAGACAGACTCTCACTACGGCCAGAGGACGAGACACTGACTTGTTCTTGACTCCTGAGGCCTCCGTGTAGCCGTGGCTCCAGACTGCAGGGGTCCCGTGGCTCTCGCTCACACAGGGAGCAGAAGGGGACGGGTCCACCCGGAAACATCGGATGTTACTGCAGGAGAGAACAGGTTGATTTCACGGGCCAAATATATCTTCCTGTAGATTACTAACGACATCGGTCGGGTTTGTACTTGAGGAGCTCGAGACTTCTGTGGTCCAGGTTGAGGCGAGGGTTCCCTGTGAGGTCGAGCTCCTGGAGCTTCGGGGGAAGTGACTCCAGCAGCGCAACGTCAGTCAGCTCGTTGCAGCTCAGGTCGACACACTGAGAAGGAGAGAGACGGAGGGTCCCTGAGGTCCAGTGCAACTTTGATACAACAAATGAATATGCATTGACGTTTCCGTTTCCATACTACCCACCTTGATCTCAGGCAGCTGGAAGACCTCCGGGAACGCACTGATGCAGTTGGAGTGGGCGGAGAGCGTGTGCATGCGCTGGCAGTTCACAATGGTGGTGGGTACCGCCCGCAGCCTGTTGCCGCTCAGGTCCAGCTCCTCCAGCTGCTCCAGCCGGGCCAGTTTACTGCAGAGGAGGAGGTGCAGTTATAGTTGCAGCTATCATCTCTTGTGACCTTCTACAAGGGAGGTGCAGTATTGAAATAAAAAGTATAGAACTGCACAACATTTTCCCAGAAGCGGTGACAGATTTCAACCTCAGTATGTTTTGGGATCCTAAACTTTATAACTCCACTGGATCATGACGACTCCAAGTGAAGGTGCATCTGTTTGTAGTGTTGTTGCTTTGTGCAGCGTCTGTACCTGGCTGTAAAGGTCTGAAGCTGGTTGTAGGCGAGGTGCAGCACTCTGAGGTGACCGTGTCCCGTCAGCAGTGGGACACACTTGTCTGTCAAGCTGTTATTGGTCAAATAGAGCTCCTCCAGGCTGCTAAAGCTGTCATCTGATAGGCTGGCTGCAGGGAGACTCTCCAGCTTGTTGGCTGACACATTCAGGCAGCGCAGGCTGTGATCAACATGCAGGGAAGATAAATCAATGTGGTGCTTTAAAAAGCAATTACACAAAATAAGACAGAGATGGAGGACGAGGGAAAGAGACGACGGCTGCACCTCTGTGCTTTGATGAACAGGTTGTGTGGAAGCTCGGACAGATGATTGTGCTGCAGGTCCAGGACTTCGAGCTGCGACCTCTCCAGCCTCTCAGCCAGCCGACAAACAGCGTTCCAGCCCGCCAGTAGCTTCCTCAGGCTCCCGCTGGACAGTAACCTGCAACACACACAACACAGACACATCGGTGCCTCTGAGTACGGGGAACCAGGTGAGCACATGAACTGAGGGTCAACCTGAGGAGGACGCAGGAGGCTTTTCTATAAGTTCACCCTGAGGATGAAATAAATACTTGACCTTTTGATAGAATGACATAATGTAGGCTGCAGTGGATTTAAGGATGCTACAAGTCTTTGTAGAAGATGCTGCAGAAGCAAAAACCTGTTTGCTGGTGTTTGCGTTTGCTCACCTGATGGGCAGCTCCGTGACAGAGTTATGGTTGATGTCCAAGACTTCCAGTCTGCTGCTCTCACACACCCAGTCAGGGACGCAGCCCAGCTTGTTCCTTTAAGACAAAGAAATACTCGTCAGCACAGAGCTTCCAACAACGTCTCCTTCTGCACACCGTAAACAAGACAGGGAAGCTTTTGTTTCAAGTCTTCATACCAGGACAAATCCAAAAGAGTCAGGTTGTCTGCAACAGGCTGCACCTCCAGATGTTTCAGCTCTACGATCACAAACAGAACACCAGTGACTCTTTCTGCTCCGAGTGGGAGTGAATGAAGCATCTGTTTAACATCCACACAGCACGTGATGAGTGTTCCTACCGTTGTGTGCAGCATACAGACTCTTCAGGGAGTGACCGCTGACTCGGAGGACGGAGAGGTTGTTTCTGTCACAGCGGAGGAGCTCCAGACTACCGAGAGTGCGGACATCCAGCTCCTGGAGACCCGTATCCCTCAGGTCCAGATGCACGATGTGGACCAACTCCTGTGCGTCTCCAACTGCCACCTTCGGAAGCCGGTTCAGCCTGTGAGATGGAGATGATGAGCATCAGAGTACAAGGTAAAACCTGTCAATTTACTAACCGATCCATTCATTTCAGCTACCACATGGGTCTACACTCCAGGTATGCCACGTGTTTGATGCTCAAAGCACGAGTGCCACTGCTTCCCAAAGCCCATTCAGGTAAAAGATCATCAACGTGTTGCTGTTCACCTCAGATCTACATGGCGAGCGGGCAGCCACTGCAGTCCAGCCACATCTAAGACAGACAGCTGATTCCCCGCCAGGCAGAGTCTCTCCATGCCTCTGAGCTTCTCCAGGACTGGTGGGACGCAGTCGAAACAGTTGAAGGACAAACCGAGGTAGGTCAGGCCCTCCAGGGAGCCCAGCTCCACAGGCAGCGAGCTCAGGAGGTTTCCATCCAGGAGCAGTGTCTGCAAGCTGAATACAAGCAGCAACTTTCAATTTGATTTACAGCAAATGTACACATTTTATGAGCACTTGATAGACGAACACGTCCTGATCCTGCAGCAACCTGCAGCTTCAGCATGACTCTGCATGGTCACCTGGACTCTGCAGAGTCGAGACAAAAGTCTGGAGCTCTGCCAGCTGTTCATTTGATACAGAGAGACACTGATGGAACCACAAACTGATGTCTCTGTCAGAGGCTTCATTCCGGGCAATAACCTGGTAAATGATCACCATGGTGATTAACCGCGAGCCCGATGTCGTCCTCTCCTTTCAGTCTACTCACTTGTTCATCGTTCCCACTTCTGCAGGCAGACATGTGAGAGAGTTTCCGGACACGTTGAGCTCCGTGAGCGAGGTGATGTCACACACAGCCAAAGGAAACTCGGACAGAGCGTTATTGGACAGACTGAGACTCCTCAGTTTACAAAACCTAAAGAGAGCAAGAAGGAAATGGGGGTTCAGACATGCATCCGTCAGACTCTGTCTTAGTGAGGCAACAAACATTGTTAGTTACATGAAACCAATCTGGCAACAAGGATAATAACCAGGGAGGAAGTCTGCACAAGCTCTCGATGTTAAAACACTCAAAGCTAAATGTTTACACGAGGAGAACTTGTCACCATGACAACGCAACATGTGCTTCAGGTGGGAGCCGTGAGTTTCCTGGCTAACCAAGTTTAAACCAATCACAGAGGGGGTGGAAGCCAGACGCCTCGTCCTTCAGAGGGGTCGCGCAGGAAAAACACATTCCTTAAAACACTGCAGGGGAAGCGTGTGTTTACGGAGAAACAATGGCTTCAGACAGGTACTCAGCTCAGCCTGCGACACATCACTGACGTACAGAAAACAATGTGTTCGTTTGGAAGTGACGGCCGCTGTGCACTCGTCTCACAGGGACACAGATGATGCATCCACCTTGAGGAACGTCCCCACATGCAGTTGTTGTCTACATTACTACGGATGGAATTCGTTTCACTCTTCTTCCTTCCCCTCTTCCTCTGCGCCTGATCATTTCGTCCTCTTCTGACTCAGCAGTAGCTTGTATTTCTCTGCATGATAGCGACAATTGCTAAGACGCATCACATCCTAACGGCAGCGTTGAATCCATCATGACGTCAAACTTGACATCGGGAACACAGTGTTTAGGACAGTACAAAGGACCTCCAGAGTCTGGGTTGACTAAAGGAAAGGTTTTCAATTGTAAGTCAGCTGTTCGCTGGATGTCATCCACTTATCCTATCTGCCTTCATCTTGTAATCTCTGTAATATTAATGAAAGTGGGTCGAGGTCTCGCCAACCTGCTGACTAAACAAAGTGAACCACTGACAGTGTTAGAATGCAAACAACTGTCCTCTAGAAGAATGTGACCTGGAGAAGCCGTCTGCTTCACGTCACCCCTCTCACCCCCCCATCTGATCTGCTTCCTCTTCACACCGTGTCGTAGCTTCACTAAAATCACTGGAGGGATGCTGCACACCCAGAAAAACCCAGAGTGATAGAAGCTCACCTGGTGAGGGCTGGAACGCCCCTGAGCGGCGACATGAAGTTGTTTTTGAGGTTGAGGTGGGTGAGGTCCTGGCTGTAAAACAGCTGAGCCGGCAGTTCCTCCAGGCTGCAGCACGACAGGTCGACTGAGTTCACCCTCTGGCCCGCGATCTGACAGGGAGGAAGGGAGTTGGGTTATCGCTGCACCATGCATTATGAGAAGAGGATGGAGCAAACACACACACAGACATGCGGTGGACAGTCTCCCACCTTGGAGGCCGTTCTGTGCCAGCGGAGGTGCTCTGTGTACGAGTCGTAGCTGACGTAGTACGTCTGGCTCTGGGGACCAGCGGAGCTGAGGGCCAGGCAGTGGCTGTGTCTCCTCACCTCCTCCACCTGCAGCAAGCAACAAGCATCAGTTAGTCTTCACATCTTTTCTCTCCTTCATCTTCTGTATATTACTGAGCTACTGGCCGGCCCACAGCTGACGGACGGCCAGTGTGTCGCTGTGAGCTGGTGCACCAGCGGGGGGGGATATGAGAGGGCGGGACGAGCAGAGCAACAAGCACTGGTGTAAAACACAGAGGACTTCTGACCCCTTCCAGCTGACCAACAGGTTTCCTTCAGTACCTTTCCTCCAATGAGAGGGAGGATGTGCATCTTGCCCGTGTGGGCATGTTTCACAGACGAGACGATGAGGCAGGTTCCACTCAGGGTCACCTGGCGCTTTGACCAGCGGTTCACTGGCAGCGCCAGCTTCCCCTTCCGCACGTTAAACACCCCGGAGAGCTGCACACGCTCTGAACCTCCAACGCTACGAGGCTTACCTGGAAAGAGAGAGGGAGAGAGATTATCAGGATCAGTTAACACTGATGTTTTTGGTCTTTCACACAATAAAACGAGATATTTTTGGCTCTCTGGGACTTTGTGAATGAAGTGCTTCTCATTGGATTCCTCTTCCAGAGAGTGAGAGAGCAACAGAGCGGTTATGTAAGTGAATTGTGGCTAACGGCCTGCGGCGCTGAGAGAGCGTGAGCCGTCACTCAGGCGTGATATCTTACATTAACCCCTCGATGGGACAACAAGCACTGAGCCCACAGTGGAGTGTTTCTGGCCTTTCGTCTGCATCGTCCCGGTTACAGAATATATCTGTTCTAAGTTTGAAGAGTGTCTTTAAATCCTCTCAGACCAACAGACACTACGATCTGTTTACAGTCCGAGTTCCCTACTTTTGTGATCAGATGGAGACACGAGACGAGTCTGAGCCACCAGGACTCCTGAAATCAGGTTTGCTTGTTAGCTAACGTCTTCTGACACCAGCACGGACAGAAGACCTCTTGTGACTTTCCACCTGGCCAGCTGATTGTAAATACTTTGTGCAGTAACAATACTTTTTGGTAACAACTGAAATGTATCGACAGCCGGCATCAAACACGCGGCCCAGAGAGAGAGTTCCAAATCTAAACTGTTGCGTTCAGGATGGCAGCTAACTGGTGCAGACGCTATTACAGGACTAGTAAAACAGAGACATGATGAAGGTGAGCCGATGCCAACGAAGCTGTTAGCACGATTTGCTTCACCTTCAATCCGCACATCAAAGTGCTTCATCTTCAGATCTTCGACCTTCTTGTCAAACACAGAACAATTAAACTGTACGAGGAGGACATGTCGACACACGGTTCCTCCACCATTCAGGTCCTGAAGATGTCCATTAGGCAGTTTTTTGTTTGAGATGTAGAGAGAAACATCGGGAGGTAAAGATGTCCCCACATCAACCACCCATTAAAGATGAGAAGACAAGCTTCTTTTCCAAGTTCTGGATGTACTTTAGGTTGAATTACTCGAGAACACTGAGTACTGAGAGCACAGACACCGATGATGTAGACAAGTAGAAATGAAGCTATGGGGGAAACAGACATGATATTTCTGAGTCCCTCCAGATGTTTTCAGTCTGTAGGACTACCTGAAGATTTTTTCTATCTGGGTGACAAATTCAGCTCAATAGAGGTCAAATTTGACGTAAAACGTTAAAGTGACGAAGCCGGCGAGCTGATTCAATGTAAACATGCCTCATCTGACAGTGAACAATCATGTGGAATGTGTATTGTGTGGGTCCGCCCTTCCCTGGGCGGTGTTACTGTATACATGCATACATGCCCTTTCCTTCCTTCTACTTCCTGTCTCCCATTAAGTAGCCGATACTCACTTCCTGTTCGTTCTAAAAACAAGACCTGTTGTTGCTACTTGTCCTTCAGCAGCCCCGTGTCCCTGAGTGCACCGACTGTTTGACATCTCCATCCATCAGGTCGCCTGAGGTTTTACTGCACGAGCACCTCCTGGGACCAGGAGACTGAATGTAAATATGAAGGCGGTTCTGTTGCGTTAATAATCCTGTAAGGTGAAGCAGTGACCTCTGGGTTCCTCTGTTCCGCCGCTGTCTCAAACAGATCCGAAACACTGAGCGGGTGAAATCTGAGTTCCACTGAGGTCTATTTTCTCTCTCTGTCAGCAAACTGCGAGTGTGTGTGTGTGTGTGTAAGAGAGACGGAATACATTGCAATGTACATCCAGTCAGGAGGACCGTGCTGAGTCAAACTCCTTCAGCTCGCCTCTTTGCATCGACATTAACGAACAGCTCTGACTGTGTGCTGGAAGGACCGGACAGTCGGCCTGGGTGGTACAGCAGTTTTAACTACCAAGTACCTCCTTTCAAGAGATTGTTAGAGCACCGCAACAGCTGCTGGATGGATCTGTGGTGAGACGTTTCCTCCGCTGCTGGTTGAGTCATGGAACCACATTGGAGACTAACTCACAGTAAATAATGCAACTTCATGGTGAAATCTGAAATCAGATTTTAGCAACGTCACCAATTTATCTTCATGCAATCACACCACTTCTCCTCCGCAACTGTTTCGCCTGCAGAACTTCCACTTTCCTGTCACATCTGTCTCTCGCTGCCTGTTTCATGTCTGTTTGTTACTGAGCGACGGCTCCAAAGGGCCCCGGTGTTCAGAGGCAGTGGACATCATCCTTTGTTCCTCTGTCGTGTTACTGAGAGAGCCGGAAGAGGGGGACTACAGGGGGACCCGAGGGGAGCCGGGAGAGGGGGACTTCAGGGGGACCCGAGGGGAGCCGGGAGAGGGGGACTCCAGGGGGGACTCCAGGGGAGCCGGGAGAGGGGGCCCGAGAACCGAGACACGGATTCTGCTTGAGAATAATAACCGTCACATTTTAGAATTCACACAACGAACATCCACCCAATGAGAAGGCTGTTGATCATCACCATCATCAATACGCTCCTGCTCCTCCTCAAAGTAACTCAATTTCTCGTCATGACGGAGTAAAATGAATTTATGATCGCACGGCCTTTAACGGCTTCCATATAAAAAAATAAACATGCAATGTTTTTTTAGAAAAACATATTTTGTGTTTCCTCCTCCTCCTCCTCCATCATCCTCACACCCTGACTCTTCATCCCCACTGTGTTCACTAAGGGTGTCAAAACAAGGTCACAAACAATTTCCAGTTGTGTTAATCCCAGAAGAGATCACGGCTGTTTTCCATCCTCTTATCCTTTCGCTTGTCAGCAAAACAGGACAATCATCAATAACAACAACAACACAAGAAGAGAAACAGAAACCATCTCGGGTCATTAGTCAGGTATTTGGCGGGCTGAAAGAGCACACCTGTTACCTCCAGATGTGTCTCCCTACAGGCCACAACACAGAGGGATTGGGGGGGTTTACAGGCACAACACTGTGTTTT
Source organism: Macroramphosus scolopax (assembly GCA_901007825.1). NCBI lineage: Eukaryota > Metazoa > Chordata > Actinopteri > Syngnathiformes > Centriscidae > Macroramphosus > Macroramphosus scolopax. The sequence continues at coordinate 9,836 of CAAKHC010013525.1, forward strand.
GTCCCAGCAGGACAATTGAATGCACTTGTTTAACAGTCCGACTGCCCAAACACAATGGCAGCACTTACGGTACACTGAGAATGGATCAACAATGTGCAGAGACACGCCGAGCACGACTAAAGTGGCCTGTTGTATCCAGTTATGACTGTCTGACACACCTTAAGTGCAAGATTTGTGCACACACACCTGCTGATGTTTCAGTTTGAATAAATCACATGTAAAAGATGCATTGACTTTTTGTCACAACTCACCAAAGTAGAAGCGAATCAGGCAGCCAATGTCTGGGTTCATCCCCTCCTCCTGCACCCTCCACGGGTCTTCAAACCCCAGGTTAGTGAGGTACTCATTTAACATCTGCAGAGGCTTCTCATCATCTCCCAGCCGCCGCACAGCTCCACCGTGCAGCTGGACAAAGAGGCCCGGGGTTGAACCCACGGGCTCTGGCCATCCTCTGCTCTCTGCAGGGATGTCCAGGTCAGCCTGCGCAGATGCTTGGCTGGTCAGGGGGCGAGTCAGAGAGCTGCTGGAGCATTTGGGGGGAGGTTTTATTAATTTGGGGGTATCTCCACTGGCCCCATTGTCATCCTCTAGTGTTGTGATGGGAGCCCTGGGAAGGTCTGTGGTGCTCGGCAGGTCTGCTGAAGGATTGCCGGTTGAATGTGTCGGAGAGGAGGTGAGGTCTACCTCATCTGAGGAGCTCTCAAATGGGTCAGGACCCTCTGTGGCGCTGTCACAGTTGGGGCTCAGCGCGGAGGAGTCTGTACCCAAACCGAGACCCTCACTGAGTGAGTCCCGGTGCTCTGAACTTCTGGGTCCACCTGAGCTGAAGTCATCATAGGTGCTGCTCTCCATATCCGACCCTGAGTACACTCCATAACAGTCTGCCACACTCAGGCTCAAATCCACCCCGATGTCATTCAGCTGGATCTCAGATGAGGAGTTACTTGCGGTTTTCTCATCCAGAAACGAGTTAGAGGTCAGCTTGGCTTCATGATAACACGGTTTAGTGTTGCTGCTGTACTGCAGAGTCTCTGTGAGGCTTGTGGCATCCACACTGTCAATATTGATGTCATCTGTCTGCCCGTTAACATCCTTATAATGATCCATGTCTCCTAAAGGTTTGCAGTTCATTCTCAACACGGCCCCAGCTTTACTCCCCTCCAACTTCCCGGCCACCTCTTTAGCAGTGGTGTCCACCGTGCAGAGCACCGGCCGGGCGTAGGAGGGCGTCAGCCAGTCGTGGACGTGAATACAGCCCCGCCGGAGGTCCGATCTCACCCATGTCTTATCGGCGGCCTGGATCTGCTTAGACTGCTTCTGCCGGAGAAAGGTCTTCCTATCCAGACTGAGTGTGCTGAGCGGCGAGGCGGAGGGAGTGGGACCGGCCGCCTCCGCAGAGGACACACCGGGCGAGCCGCTGGTCGGTGGAGCCCCGAGCGACAGATTCCTCTTGTGCCGTTGCCGCCTCTTGCTCAGCAGAGAGTTGACAGAAGTGCTGCTGTTCGCGGATGTCAGACTGTAAATGTTGGCGGTTTTCACGGCGGGCATGTTTGTATTTTTGGCCGCCCCGCCGACAGCGTTGGCAACTTGGTTTTGATAGATCCCGTTCCGTATCGCAATCTGGAGAAGGGAGGTGGCTGCGAGTCCCTTCCCGAAGAGTTTCGCCTCGGCGGCACCGCCGTCATCCTCCCCGCCGATGGACGGTCTCTTTCCAGCAGACAGCGGTGTTAATCCACCGGGTTTAGAGGAGTCACTGTTCGTCTCCGATGTCCCCTGCGGTGTCTGCAAGGTTGAAAGCGCCCCGGACTCGTTTTCCTTCACGCGGTCCATCCTGGTCAGCGGCGTCGGTTGATTAGCAAGAGCAGCCTGCAGGTGAGTGCTAGCCTGCGTTAGCTTGGAGCTGTTAGCTCGCTCCGGTTACTTGCTACCCCTCCACGTTAGCTTAGCATTCTAAGGTGCTGCGTAGTTCGTCCTAAGAGTTATCCCGCTACATCATCCCAGTTCATACTGCGCCCGTTAGCCCTCTGACAGGAGCTAACCGGCTGGTCGAGACTGTAAGACGCTTTTCTAGTCGGTCGCCATGGAAGCTAACGCGAGAAGGCGCGACTGCTGCTGCTGTACAGGCAGATGAGTGACGGTCAGTCAGCAGGACAGGGCGGGTCTCATTGGATATGAATTATGACACATTCAGGGTCCAAGCCAAAGCTCGGAATGGATCAATCTACGCCCATAGCAACAGATCCGACTTCACAATGTGGTCAAAACAACTGGTTTATATGGAAGAACATTAGTGCCACTTTGATTACAAAAATACAGATACTGTAGGTCATCACAGTGAGATACTGTGAGGGACAATTTAAAAATGAATTATTCAGTAGCCAGACCATCTCAAAATAAACACTTAATATCTATTAAATTAAAAGAAATAACATTTGCACAATATCATATTAATATATATATATATAGTATATATAACCCCGAATCACAAATGACAATGCCTCAATGAGCTTTACATCTGTGTAGTGTGACCCTCGATTCAAGTAAGAAAAAAACGTGTGTTAATATTAACAGTTAAAAAAGGTAGGAAACCTCAGGAAGAGCCACAGAGGAGGATCCCTCTTCCAGGCCAGAGATAATAGATGTCGTATGTAAAGACCAACAGCAAAACAAAATGTACAGAAAGACAGAAATTTGTATCCATATACTATAGAATATATTTGAAGATTGGACATCCAGGAGGACATTATCTCAAAACAATGAGAAACTATCTAAGAAAATAAATATTTGTCATCACAGTGGGAGAAATGGGCTTCCATAGGGTTAAGAAAACCGTTAGATGAAGGCATATTCTCATTAACAACTATTTAAGAGTATAACATGTTTACCCGTGTGTCAACTTTCCCCTAAAATAATTTCTTCCAAACATAAAAGCCTGATTTACGACTTTAAAGGGGACTGTGAAGGCAACACGAACTACAGTTTTAATATTGAATTATCTGACTCAGCAGTCTAATTCAAAGAGTTAGAAACTTTCCCTTTGTTTTTTAACCTCCAGTTCTCCTGCATATCTGTGCAATCCCGGTAATATGAATATTGATATTCAGAGATACATTTATTGTCAACCTGAGGAGCATTATCACGACTTCTGGTGCCACCTTGTGGGACAAAGATTGTAGAGGCTGAAGTGGAGCTTCATTTGTATAGAAGTCAATGGAGGAAGAAGCATCCTTCTGCTCAAGTAAAGTGACAATACAATTATAAAAGTATACTTTACAACTAATGGTACTGCATTTACAAGTATGTATCAGCAACATTTATTAAATATCATGTTAATTATTCATTATTACTGAAGCATCAGCATGGAAACATCACTTTAATAGTGCATGAGGGTTACAGTGAAGCTAATTCAATTAATCCATCAGCTTAATCAATAACAGTACAATAAGATTATATAGTTTATCATACATTATGTGTAGAGAATATGCAGCAGAGTAGGAAAAGTCCAACAATTCCCATTGAAATGTTTTGCAAAATAGCTTATGATGGAAACACAAGTATTCTGTGAATGTACGTTTGACTTCCTCCCTGTTACAAGTCAGCACACAGATTGAATTACATGATATATTATGGATGTTCGGTGCAATTATTTTTAGATGAGGTTCTGTGATAGAAAAGACATTTTTGTGTCCTTGACCTTAATGGGTGAGTGAAATCTGCCCCAATTTAAAGACCCCGGAGCATGGATAAGATCCAGTTTAATCAGCTGCTGTGTTAGTGAATGTTACTGGGAGAGAGAGAGAGAGAGAGAGAGAGAGAGAGAGAGAGAGAGAGAGAGAGAGAGAGAGAGAGAGAGAGAGAGAGAGAGAGAGAGAGAGAGAGAGGTGTCAGACTGTCTGCTGCCTTGGCCTTTGTCACTTTCACATGGGTGAACTGTCAGTCCGACAGAGAGCAAAGTGCGAGCTGCGCTGTAACAGTATCAAGCTCTCACTCCCTTCCTCTCCCTCCCCTGTCAAGTCTCCACCTCATTTCTCTGCAGCTCACATACTTCCACTCATCAGGCTTCATATTGCAGTGAATTTCTCTTCTTGTTGTATCGCATCAGCAGCCAAGGTAAGACCGTCTTTTCTGTTTTAAGAATGACAGTTTTAAGGGGGATTGATCCGGCTGTGCACTCACATGTGGGACGAACTGCAGATGAGGTTTCTCTTTCCCTGATCGAGCAGCCGCTGATCCAAGGTTCACTTGCAGTAAACAATGATGGAAGATAAATCTCGGGGGATTAACTGTTAAAAAAAAAGTGTCTCCTCGCTGTTGCACTGAGAGCGAGATTAGCCTACTGACACATTAAGACACTGATCCCCCAGGAGACAAGTTTCTGCTGGGACGTTTAATCGTGCATTAAGTCTTAAAAGCCTACTTTTCTTAGGACAAGTGAAAAACACTGCCAGTGGGGGTGAGATAATCACACTTATCTACATTGCAAATTAACTTGCTGCACAGATTCCCCCCACCCCTGAAACAGGGGACATGTTTTTAAATGAGGACTCTGATTGAGATTTTATTGAAACAAGCCAAATTAAATTGTTTCTATTTCCTTTAAGAAAGATTTAATTCAATATGAAGTTCAGAAGGACTGAAGGGAGATTAGTTTCCTGCATGAAATAAAAGCTGTGAGGAACAGAGATGACGGGGAAGGACGCCCGGGGGGGCTTGACAAGCAACAAACAACCCACAGTGATAGTTTGATTGTCAGCTGAATCGACTATCGAGTGACGTCTCTATTCCTGCTGCGTTCACGTTGGCTGGTTGTCAGCGCTAATTTGTGCCAAAAGGAGAGAAAAAGAAACAAAGAGGACTAATCCATTTTGGAATGCTTTTCTTTAAAATGTGAAATAAAGACTATAATTAGCTCAAGGACCTTGCAAAGCAGCCCCCCCCCCCCTATAGAAACGTCTGTATATTCATGTGTGTGGTGAAATCACACACTTCCGCTTGTTTTGCTCCTTCAGGCGGCGGCGCGCTGACAAATTTAGATTGAAGGAGTCTAAAAATGTTGAAAAAAAACATACAAGAAACACATAATTGCAGAGTAGTCGCTCATAAAGAATAACTGTGTTTGCCCAACCCTGTTTCAACAAGGACAAAACGATTTCATACACATATAATGAGCCCTAAATGTGTTGACACTTTAAGTAAATGTGTAGCTTTTAATTGACTGTAAAGATACTCATTTAATCTTTAACTAGCACGTCACTTCAGAGCACAGAGCTCCCGCAGATTCCTGAGATATGAATAACGATGTCCACAGACGAGAGTTGAGACTTCCAACCTTTCTATTACGTGCAGCTCCACGACTGAAATACATTTATAACCACAACTGACAACATCAGCGACACGACAACGTCGGTGCTGTGATTGGTGCTAAACTGACCTGATTGAGAGAAAGAGAAGAGATAGAGAAGAGATAGAGACCTGTCAGAGAGAAAGTTAGAAGCAACAGAAGATCTTTCTAATGTCAGCTGCCGTGTGGACTGAATGTTCTGCTCCACCTCACTCAACACAGGAGATGCAGTGGAGGTCTCTCTCTCTCTCTCTCTCTCTCTCTCTCTCTCTCTCTCTCTCTCTCTCTTTCTTTCTCTCTGGAGGTGTCGTGACATCTTTTACAGCCTCCAGTCAGATGATGATGATGAGTTAAAAATCAAAAGGTAACCCAGCGCTAAGTAACGCAGTGAAGTACAGACACTAAGGTAAACAGTATTTCGGGGGTTAAACCTGCCATACTGTATTTTCTCAGGACCCAGTTCCACTGTTGACTCAGTCACATGGTCGGGGTGAACGTGAGGTTAACCACCACGCTCTGCACGCCTCCTCCGCTCCGCTCTGAGAACTCCACAGACAAGCACCAGCATGTGTCCAATTGCTCTGGTCCATAGCACAGAATAATCCTTTCCAGAAGAACCTCCAGTCATAAGGTTGGACTGTGGAAACAACTTGTCACTCTTCTTCAGGTGTTAAAACAAAAAGAACATCTCCGTCCCTGTCAGACTGTGTGAGTCACTTCAGTGCTTTTTGTGTGGATGAGTCATGAGGTGATGCTCTGCTGTTTGGGCGTCCTCCTCCTCCTCTGACCTATCGTTAACCTTCGTCTGGTCACAAGCTCGCCGAGTTCATCCGGCGACTGAGCTTCCAGTGACCTCACTCTGTTAGAGGGTCACGTCCCGTGAAAGGATTTCTTTTGGATTAATAAGGTTGACCACAGTTGAACTCTGAATATTGCTGCATGTGTGGACGTTATCTGCTGCTGATACGACAAATGCACACAGATAAATGTTCCGCAAACATCTGCTGACCTGCAGTGAAAGTGCTCACTTCTCTACTTTTGCCGCCACCTTTCTTCCCACACCCTGTGTGTCACTTCCTGTATTTCCAGAGGCGCCCATGTGACCGAGAGAAGCCATGGAGGAAGGGCGACCAATCGATCTGACCTACACCACCGAACGCATCATCACCATCTTCTGTCCTCCTGAATGTCCAGAGGAGGCGTACCTGCGCGGCCTGCAGGAGATCATCCACATGCTTCAGTCCAAGCATGGACGGGACTACATGGTGAGAAGACTGCGGTAACGGGGGTCTTACCTGGCAACATGAATGACTTTGGTTTATGACCCAACAGCCTGCCGGTGTTTATCCCACGAGCCTCGATGTTTTCATTTCTACTTAATAAGTAATTCAAGATAATGAATGCTGGAAACAATTAAATCTGATTACCATTGCTGGCATGTCTCCTTGTAGGCTTCATAAATCCTCATAAGTCTTTAAGCTTGCAAGGACTTGTTACTTTTAAAGCGTTTAATCTTGTTGGTTTCAGCTCATTACAAAACTGTTTGGGTGTAAAATGACAAATCCGTCTCGAAGGGTTTGAAACGTCGGCTTGTTACTTTAATGATACATCAGCTGTAGATTCCTAAAAATCTCTAAATCTTTGATTTGTTTAATTGATTTATTTCTCTCAAGTAATGTTCTCTGTGTCCGTTCCCCAGGCGTCCTCCAGCTCTGTGGAGCTCAGCTACCAGTAACTCTATAACAAACTCTTCCAGTCTTCAAATTATTTACCAAAACTTTTCTCTTGGATGCAATTTTATTTCGATGTGCGCCCACCATCCGTCCAGTCACTTTTCCATCAAGATACTTATTCAACAATCAGTTAAAACTGTAGCAGAACAGTAATTCTTTTCTCTCCTCGTCTCTTGCAGCTTGTTAACGTCTCTCAGAGAAACGACACGCTCACCCGGATGAACCACAAGGTGACGATGAGGCTTCACGTGACCCGGCTGGGATGTTAAACGGTGCACTGAAATACATTTAGAACCGTGTCTGTGCATTTCCTTCCCCAGGTTGTGGACACAGGCTGGGTGGATCTCTTGGCCCCCAGCCTGGATCAGATCGTCAGTGTGTGCAGGGTGATGGAGGACTGGCTGCAGACCGACCTGAAGCACGTCCTGGTGTTACACTGCAGGGTAAGACACCGTCTCCTCTCTGTGCGTCTTTGTATTTGATCTCTATTCATCCTGTTTCTGTGTCCTCAACAGGGAGGGAGAGGCCGGGTGGGAGTCCTGGTGGCTTCTTACATCCACTTCAGCAACATGTCAGCCAGGTAACATTAATACATTGATACAGACGATTTGCATTCATTCACTTTGGTCCAAAGTGGTGAAGTAACTTCCAGCAGCAGAAGATGGTGAAGGAGAATAAAGTCATGCAGAAAAAGGATACGAGAAGTTTCTTATATGTTTTTATGATCTGAGGTCATGTTGGTGATAACAGTCAGAGATTAAATGGATCACAGATGACAGAGCAATCTGCAGTCTGAAAACCTCAAGCATAGTGATATAGGCTGCACGCATGATACGTTCAGGGATGGTAGGAAATTTGAAAATCTGTCGATACTTTGTGTTTTTCTAGTTTCTTCTTATAGGAAATGGTGATTTAAAAAAATGGCTGTCAAAGTTTAAATAAATAAGAACAAAAATAATTGTACTTTGTTTTTGAAGTTTTTCTTTTGTGCAAATTTTCATATTTCTTGCAAATGTTTTGTTTTGTCTTTTTCTAAATTTGCTCTTTAACTCCTCCAGTAAATTTTCTTACAGAATTTCTGATAAAGTGATGAAAATTTGCCACCATATTATTCTTGTTTGATTGTGTCGCTATAAGACCTCGTATAAGGAAGTGTCAGTGTAAAGTCAGAGCACAGTGTTGAACAATGTGAGACACGATGACGACTCATTGAGGGACTTTGAACTGGACTGTTATTTGATTTCAGGGCAGGGAACCTGTAACTGTATTTGTGTGTGTGTGTGTGTGTGTGTGTGTGTGTGTGTGTGTGTGTGTGTGTGTCTACGTTTCTGTCTTTCTAGGTAGATGCACTTGTACAACTTGTTAAAC
>CAAKHC010013527.1:0-12413 GCA_901007825.1 Macroramphosus scolopax
GCCGAGAGAAGGTGGTAGTCGTCTCTTTGAAGTATCACTTCAATTACGGGATTTAACCCCACAGGTCAGCCCTTGATTATTTACACAAAGCTGGTGTAATTCTGCAGGAAACCCTCGCCTTTGCCACGAACACAAAAGCCAGGCTTCACTCGAAACGGAGTGAATTTCACAGCAACACTCGTCCCGTTCTGACCCGGGTCTGATATCAGAAAGCCGCACCTGACAGACTTTACAGCGAGCCTCATGAAACGTACACACACCTATCACGCAGATTCACATTAAGGAGGTGGAATATCATTAACGAGGCCTCGCGCGCTGAAGCTCTTGAAAAGAAAGAGTTCCTGATGGGCGTGAAGTGTTTCTACAGACAAGATGACTCACCATCAAAAAAGCCCCAATTATTATTGTTTTTTTTTAACAATGAAAGCTTGTTTGTGTGTTTTATCTGCACGGGTTGTCTGGTAAATTGGGAGCATGTAAAAAATGATCTGGCATTGAATAATAGATTGTTTGGCTGATCAGATTGCTGTTTACTTACCCCTTTTTTAAATCCCTATTCAGGTGCCTCTCAGCTGGTGGCCTTCTATTGACTTGTTGTTATTTTTTCATGAAGTGAAGTGGGGGCAACACCGAGCACTGTTATCACTCCTTCTTAAATAATATAAACAGGAGAACAATGAAAGAAGGTAAAGTCAAAGTCATCTTCGCGGGGCGGTTCATTTCAGCCGAGATGGCCCTCGCCCGCTGGAGCGTGATGCGTGCAATGAAAATACAAGGGTCCTCTCCTCTCTGCGGCCCCGTGTGCACCACCCCCATAAAAGTTGCAACTGCCAGCTCAGGTGGAAAAATGTTGCAGAGTAAAAGATGTATTCAATAAATAGAGAGGGACAGCATGGGGCCTGGGGAAAGTGTGCATGAGACGGAGGTTTGGAGAGTGGAATAATGGAAGAGAAGGTAGATGGGGCATGAGTGTACATTAAACAGCGGTGCTTGATGCCTGTGAGAGGAAGCATACCGCTGGGAATATAACTCTTAACTAGCATTGTCTCCTTTCAATTTTAAAGGAAGAGACAGGCCTGTCATCTCTATAATTCTTTCTTTTAAAGGGGGATATCACTGAATTTCTGCATTCAAATGCATTTTTCACCTCTTTACAGTCCAGCTGGCCACGTGCACACACGTTATCCTCATTGGTTTTACGCACCAATCCGTAGTTTTGCATTTTATTAATCTGTAATCCAATAAAACACACTTAGTCTGATGAGTTGTATAAGTCTATTTATTGCAGAAATTCACAAGAGGAGTCGTCAAATAGGGGCGATGTTTTGTTTTGGGGTCCTCTAACTTCTTTAAAGAAGATAAAGGAAACAGGGCTGATGAATGAACGACATTAGCACGCACCTAATGTTTAACTGCCTGGAGCACTTTCCAATCTTTCCTACATCATTTATTCTGTGATCAGCACTTAACATCCCCAACTCCAAGTTGTTACGCAATTACCTGCCACGTCTCTAAATTCTGCATCGATGCGTTCTTTACTTTGTAAGTAAGAAGTTTAAGTTGGGATTGGTGTGCAAAGGCGTTTGGAGGGGAAATGTAGCTCAGATGAAACTGCAGACGGACTACATACAGGATTAATATATACAATGTGAAGGATGTAAGTGGTTTCCTTGGCAGAGCGTGCGTCTCCTCGTCTCACAATGAAGATGTAGATACGTGCGTCCTAATGAAAGCCAAATGCCGATCCATCACATTGATACACACCTGTCAAGAAACAGAACAGAGAGGCGCCATTGTAGTCACGCGGTCGTCAGGAGCCTCGAACGCGGCGCGGCTGGCGATGGACTCTGAGTGACAGCTGGTCCCCTCGACTGTCAGCTCGGCGCTCACATGACCTCCCGTGAGTCTGTCAGCGCGCCAAACATACAGTAAAGTGAAAGTTTGAATAGAAGACAAACGATTCGGTCGATGTGAGGAGATGAGCAGCATGGAGACCGGAGAAAATGACTTCATAATGAGGAATTCAAGCGGTGTCACGGAGAACTACTTCCCTGTGTATTGGGACTCACATAAAGAGCAGCGTCGGTCCGAGCAATTATCCTCCGATATGAAAGCTGGAAACACATTTTTTCCCAAAATTTAAATAACATAAGCAACTGGCCCTCTGTGCTTTGAAAAGCAAACCAGTTGGAACGCACCAGAGCCGAGATCCCACAATGTCCTTGTGGCACGTCTTTGTGTCAGCGAAGCACATTCATCACTCACACCGCCTATTTCAGACAAGGCATCAATTTGAGGATGTTAGATATCACAAATGTCACATTTCTTCCTTGACAACGGTGCCAATGTTTCTCTTTCCACTGCCTGGAGAAAAGGAGTGGCCTCGGCGTGCATCTCTGCCATCTTTCCATTCCCTACGGAGATATTTGAGTGCGAGATGAGCCCCGCCATGCTGTGTACACAGGGAGGAAGGAGAATTGGTGCGCGCGTACGCCTTCAGGAGGAATATTTTTCCTCACTATGAGAAACGGGGCGAAAATAGTCAGTTTACAACATCGGCCTCACTTCAATAATTCATCGCATCTGAATGTTTTATAAGTAAACTGTGTAATATGTTGGAGGGAGGAAGTGGCCTTGCAGTGGGAGCTGTTGCAACTTCTTTCATAAGAGCGGACCGCATGATTTCCTCCACACATTCACCCTTGACCTTTACGTTTTTATATATTTGTGCCCATGTTTCACTTGTTGCCGCCGTCAGCTTCAGCTGCCTTTTGGATTTCTCTTTATTATTCAGAATGATTGGCGCTTCCATGAAATAATCACAATTCCTACGCACATTATAGTTGTTGTCGTGACTGCGTGAAGACGGTGGCCTGATAGGATCAAAAATGAGCCGAGCAGCTCTGCGTTATTAACATCCCTTTAGCTCGGATATCATCAAGCGGCGGCGATCATCAACTAAAAGTTAGCAGCACAAACCCTGAGCTACTCTATCTCCTGAATGCGACGCACCATCATTTGCTTGTGTTTTTTCTGCCCCCGTGACTGATTATCATTACCTTTTCTTGCAAATACCATGCTCATTATGTTAGTGTACAGCCAAAACATTAGTAGAGGGAGTCTATCTCTCTCCCATGAAGGGAGAGGAGAGGAGAAGAGCTATGGAGGCAGATTTTCCCCTAGCCTCAGCAGCCAGCCCTGGCGCGCTTGGCTATTAACCACAATGAACATGGGCTTTGTTATTAACATCTGTTCATCAGGGATCGGGCCCAGGCCTAATCACCCCTCACACCTTCTGTTTCTGCACAAGAAGAGAAGCAATCAAGGGCATCATTTGGCAGCTGGCTGGAACTACTAATGCTTTTCTCCTGCTCTACCCCCCGCCCCCCTCAATCGCCTTTTCTCTCTTCACTGCCATCATTTTTTCCTCTCTTTCCTCCCCTTATCCTCCAAAAAAAAAAATGTTTCTCCCACCCTCTTATGGGATTATTGGAAAAGACATACAGACGGACATGCTCAGAAAACACACAGACACAGAGGCAGAGAGGGAACCTTTGATAGCAGTGAGATGGTAGATTTACTGATGGCCGTAACAGTCCGGCGCCGTGGGTGGCGCACATGAACTCAACCTCATCTCTCGCCTGTTCTTCCCAGCTGTATCACGGGCAGATGTTCGCAGGTTTCATACGAGACCCCCGAAACCACATTCGGGGAGAGGAAAAAAAAAAACACAGGAAGAGATGGAGAGAAAAAAGAAAAGATGAAAACAGAGAGAGCCAACGGTGGCCGGCGAGCAAGAGATAATGACGAGACTGACAGATTACCAGTGGGAGCTACTATGTGTCAATAAAAAGAGAATCACAGCTACAGATTCGTTCTCAGAGCTGGAGGGATGGAGTTCAAACAAACGTGGAGGCACTGCCAGTACGATGTGACACACATATCTATCTGGGACAGAAAGCTAGTTGAGTTACTCCTTCAGTGAATTACAGCGTGTTCGTTATTTTTCTGTGTTTCTGGCACTCCGTGCATGTTTGTCTGTGTCAGTGCTGTTGCGACCATATGATGTGTATTTTTCTGCCACGACTTATGCCAGAGATTACAGCATTTGTTGTTGTCGGATTAATCCCTTTGTCAGCTCCGGCCTCTTGAACACATTGTGGCTCCTTCTGTTACCCACAGGAAGGAAGGACTGGGGCATCTGTGTTTGGGTTGGCTATGTCTAAATCAGCACTCCTTGTCCTATCGCGGCGAGGCGACGCGCTCGCTCTCTTTCTCCACGAATGTCTGTGTCTAGCAGAGAACAACATGTCCTCTCCTGTCTCAGTAGAGAGTCTGCGAAGCACAAAGCCTCTTCATGTGTGGATGTGGCACTGTGATGGCTGTCACATTTGGGCTAAGTTCTCCGGGTCTGACAGCTTGAAATGATGTTTACCAGAACGCTGCTGTCAATCACGTTTGCTGTTGCTGATAGCGCTTTTCAATCTGTCTCTGCTGTTAAAGTGCTGCCCCCCCCCCATCATAAAAAATACTGACGAGATATTACTACCTGCTAAACACGTTAAGAAGCCTAATTAATGAATTAATCATCGAAAGTAGAATTTGTATCGGAGCTTAACATACTTTACAAATAATAGGGGGAAATATATTAGCAGAAAGTTGGGTTGTCCAGCCGGATTGTAAAAAGTTAACTTCCTTAGCATCAGCCGGCGGGTAAACATGTCGACTTACGGGGGATTTTCATTCCGACGCTCTGCTACGATCAGACACTTTGCGTAGTGACTGAAAGAATGAGATCGCTGTGGCCTAAAGGGTTTTCCGCCACAGGGTGGCTCGTCTGAGCTGCTGCTCCCTACTGCTGCCAGTTTGGAACCCAACGGGGCTCATGAATCGTCCCTCTTTTTTCCGTCTCCACTGGGTGAAGAGCCCTGGAGAGAGATTATTGGTTGACTCCACGACTACATGCACAGCTCTCTGGTACAGCTGCAGCTCCTTTGTGCTACAGTGGTTTGTCTAGTTCTGACAATCATGACAAACAAAAAGGAAACTTGGACTGAATATCCAAATGTTTGGATATTTGATTATGTGCCATATATGACATGACACATGATCCCACTTCCTTTGGGTCCCAGTTACAATCAGGTGTTGTGACCTGTCGATGCTGTGGTTGAAGTCTATTATGCTTTTCCTTCTTTACTTTAATGTTACAATGTTGGATGTTCATACTCGGTTTGGCCAAAGTTTTAAATAATAAGGTTCATTTAAATTCATGTCAAATTAAATCCTGTCTGTGAATATCTCCTGCTTCAGAATGCTTTGAATACAACTTAGATAACAGCCTTTCTTTTACCTTCAGTACAAGCTAACCGCAGCTCACCGTGGACGTCTTCTTCTTGTCTTCTGCTCCAGGCACAGCTGTCTTAACTTCCAAGCTTCCTGTAGTTAGTCAATCAGAAGAAAGGGGGAAGTTCGGGAGGCGGGTCTTAAAGATACAGACCAGAAACTACTGGCAGGATGAACTGAGGGGTTGTGTAGGTCCAATAAGAGATCAATTATAAACCTTGTAAAGCTACTCCAGAGTCTGTAGAATTAGAAAATAACTTCAAAAACTGCATTAAATGAGATAGAAACATCCCTGATTTCAACTTTGTTTTAATTATCACATCATACGGAGTTATAATTGGTATCATTGCGATGACTTTATCACCATCCATCCATATGCAAAACTTAATTCAGCCATATGTTCCTGCGAATGTGTTAGCATGTTATTTCAATGTATCTTTGTATCACTTTGCCCTCCTGTTTAACAAAGCTAATTGACTTCAGATATTGGCACTAAGATCTGTGTAAAACCAGCTTTCGTACAACATTTAAGCGACACAAAAACATGATGTGATCTATAGACCCCCCACGGTGTGTACTACTGCTAAGTGCGAGCAGGATTTGTCTAATTAGCCTGTTTGCAGGCTTGGAGCATCACTTTTAATGAGGTATCAGTTCCTCAAGGTCATTGCGTTTTTTTCTCCAGCCTGTGTGTACGTCTCCGTGTGCACGTGTGAGTTTCATCTCCTCCCTTCTGTTTGTTTGTGTTCTCTTTTTTAATTGAAAAATGTTGACTCAGGTTGTCTCCATCTGTTACGTGAGGAGCAGCATGACCGCAAATAATTATGACCTTTGCAGTCTGTCTTCGCCCCGGAATGTCGTTTCGTTATGCCGGGCACCGGTCGTGTCGTAGCACTTTATTCATGACCGCAACTATAATTCCCGAGGATACTTTTTTTCCGGCATGATCGTTTCGGAATCGACTCTGAATGTGTAAAGACGCCTTCACAAGGACTCTCTCGTTCTATTGTCATGCCGCCGCATTTTGTTCCTGTAATTCATGTTTGCTTCCTCCATTTGCTCTATTTCTCCATTTGCAACCACAGGGGTCAAAGATGAAGCACTCAGTTGACGTTAGTCAACAATAGCTTTTTGGTCATGGCTCACAACATCCCCACTTTACCTTCGCAGACAAGGGTCGTCAATTTTATTGTTTAAAAGTCATTCTGCCTAACCTTTATTGACTCCATTTTCTTTCATTTCTTGACCTAACTACCCGTTCAGTTCTCGTCTACCTTCTCATTCGACGGTTTCGGCGCATATGTATTCACCATGCAAGACCTCCCCTCATTTCCAGTGCTCCTTTCGTTGTCATCTCATTCCTCACAGACGGGTCTATTTCTGTAATGGTGCATGGTCAGCCATTATCTCCCTACCACGCATCTGTCTAAGACATTTGCCCATATACAGATGGATCTTTTCACCTTGGTGTCACCTAGACTTGCCTTGTTCACGGTGTTTTCTCTCTGTGCGGAGCCTCAAACCGGGCCGGAGCTAGCCGAGCTCCACCACCACCACCCACATAAACACAGGTGATTCAATGGGAGGAAGCGTGCCCACAGTGGAATTGATAGCAGTGGAACTGGTCTAAGCTTATATAGCCAGGGGAGCTGGTGTCCCTCCTCTGTCAAAGTAAAAACAGTGAGGTGCTAAACACCTTCCATCCCGGCAGTGGCAGGGGGCTCACAATGCCATTAGAAAAGTGTGGAGAAACACTTGGAGTGTCAATTCCTCAGGCTGGTTATACTGCAAGTCCAGGGATGCTCTGGTCATACCAGTAGGACAGAAGGACGGGCGCTCTTGGAATCAGATCCGGAGGTTCAACGGGGGGGTCGGGGTTGGGTTGAGATAATGTGAAGTATGTGCTATGCTACTGTTTATGACCCCAGGACTGCTCTTTAACTACTTACAGGCAGGCGCGGTATTCTAAAGAGCCCACCAACACTAACAGTAGAGAACAGAAGGAGATACTGATGACTGTTATGTGTTAACAGACACACACACACAGACGGAAACATACACTATCACAGACACTTACACACTTGCACGTGATAACAAAGAAAAGTAGGCCGGGCCTTGATGGGTTAAATGGCCTTATCCCCCCTGTGTTGAGGGGGAATGTACTCCTGTGCTGTGAGCGATCACTTCCTCTCTCTGGGGCTCCAGCATGGGGCCAGACTGGTGGCTGTTAGCTCGAGATGGATGACTTCTCATCCTGCCTCTTCCGACAAGTGGAGTGCACAGGCAGAAAACAACATGGAAAAACCTGAACATTGAGCCAGGAGTAGCACTTTCATACCCACAGAAGGCAGTTCACTCTACCGTCTCCTGTGAGGGGAAGAAGAAGCACAAGAGAAACATTGACGATCACATCATCCTTTAAAATAATGTCAGAGTGTCTTACAATGTATCGTAAGATCATATTTTTAAATAAATATGAACAAAATAGAGCCTTAAATGATGGGAGGATTTATTGCAGGGCTGTCTGATTATACTGCATTCACATCATCCACAGTAGGTGTTCCTAATAAAGTGTCCGATGAGAGCATATAGTACATTTGGCTCGTGGTTCATGCAGTCATACCTGAATCTCTCTTTATGGTACTTAATGAGATTGATGCAAAAGTCAAGGTAGATCCAATATCACCATCAAACATCGATAGGTCATATGGCCGTCACCTCTATTTTAGTGTGTAACCGAACCTCTAATCTGGTCTAATTCAAAATTCTGCAACAGGCCGTGCAGTCCTGCAGGGGCCATTCCTACAATGCATTGTCTCTGGCCTGTTGCCCTGTCAGACAACTATACTCTCTTTGTTCTTATCCCCAAGGCAACATGGAGAAGACAAGTGGGTCATGCTTAATAGAAAACCACAACTTTATACTATGTGAAAAGCAATGTTAGGAAGTATTTGGGATTTTACACCAGCCGTGAAGGTAAGGTCTTGTGTTGGCTGTCTACATTTTGGGGTTAAACAGACCTATTACACCCAGAAAAGGAGCTCGGTATGAAGCACATTGAAAATCTCTCGACAAACTCTGTTCATGTAAGATTGTACTCATGTTGACTGTATATTACCTCACTGACTCGAGTATCTAAAGAGGTGTAGCTGAAGTATTTAGTAAAAAGGTGTTGAATTGAAAATAATACAATGAAACATATTCTTCTTTGTCCATGTTTGTCACCACATGAGCTACTGCTCTTCCATGGTCCAAGAATGGAGGTCATCCTCAAAGCCCAGTACAAAGAGCGGACTGATCCCGCCGTGTTGACTTTAACATAATGTCCTGCCTCCCCTCCACGGTGTTCAGAGGGGTCTGAGCAATGTATCTAAAGTGAAGTTCTCCCAGCAGGTGGAGGTTCAAACAGGTCCCAGACCAGAGGCACCTCGGGAGGGATTGGATGACTGCTGCCTTCAGGCCTGGCCAAAGTTTGACCCGCACTAAAAAACAGGCCTGTTCCAGACCACTGCTGCTCTCCCTCTGCTAAAACAACACCAGGGGAAGTGTGCGTCAATATAGGTATAGGCAGATACTGTGTGTGTGTGTGTGTCTATGAGTGATGAAAGACGGACATGTAAAGGTATATATGCACCTGAACACACTGACCCAAAGTTGGGTAAATACACAAACGAACGCCTCATGAGTTTCCCTTCTTTGAACCTACGTCACGTGCAGCTGAATGTGTCAGTGCACAAACATGGCCGGTGTGTGTGTGAGGCATTCTTCGTGTGAGGTCAAAAGTGTGTGTACTCATTATGAGTCTACGTCCAAGCGTCCTTCTCCTCAACACCGTCCTGCACCTTCCTATGTACGAGGAATTACATTCAGTCTTCTGGTTACTTTTTGGAAGAACACGTTGTTTTATGATCATCTTTCACCATTCGTGAGGTAACTTAAAAACACTGAGGACAGGTCATACGATAGGGCTGAGACTGCTGAACTTCTTAACTGCCGTTGATGGCCGCCAGCTGCTAGGCCCCGCCCTTTGGTCAGTGACTGATGGGCCAAACTTGACCTTCTCTCGGAGCGGCATGGGGCACCGGGCCGGGGATTGAAAACATCCTCTCGGAGTGATGGCTGTTTCATGGGCTGGAGACACGAGAAACACGGCCTGCCAGTCACAAACGCTCTGTGCTATCAAAAAGAGGCCTCAGTGGCATGCCAGACATGTCACCCATGCGCCAGGCAGACTTCGCGGGGCAAGCTGAGACAGCAGGACGCCAGCGGTAAATAACTTAACCAAACAGGGGCGAAGTAGAAATTTAAAGCTGAAAACCTTTTTATTTTTGAAGATACTTACATGTCTGCATGTACTCGCGGCTCAGAAGGCTGCGGCAATTTGAGACTATTGTGCTGTGGATTCAGCCTCTTGGATATTATCCAAGATTCAGCAAGACATCTGTTCCATTGACAGGCAGAGCTCGGAGACTGACAAACAGATCGAGGAAGTATGGATTCTGCTCTTTATGCACATGTGCACAGTGACAGGAACGGTCTAAATACATCGTCACGTCGTCCTCTGCTATCTGCGAGGGGACCGTCAGTACGTATCGAAACACCACCGCTGCCTGTTTCAACATTAAATCAATGTAATGACAAACACAAATAAAGAACCTCGGCACGTAAATAATATGTTTACATTGCCTTGCATTGAGGATCCTGTGTATCCAATATTCAGTGATTTTTGGAGGACACAAAGAAAGGGAGTGGGGAAGGGGAGACAACAGTGAAAGCACCTTTGATTGCAATTGACAAAAAAAGACCTATTTGGGGATTTGGGGGTGGGTTATATGTGGGTTGGATGTTTGATTTGCTGCTGATTTGCAGTATCCCGCAATTTAAATCAGCAACATGAGCTCTAAATGGCATCTAGAGGTGACTTCACTTCTTCCCTGAGCGCCGGCCAGAAGGCAGGAAGAGGATATATATGAAAAAAAAGCATTTTCTGGAGTTCCAATCCTGTATTTAGATATCACAATCTATTCCACACCTAAGAGATGAACCACACAAGGGCAATCCAGGGTTGATCACAGGGAGTTACGCAGCTAATCCCAATCCAGCAGACTGTCTTTCTCCTCCGGGAGTCATTCCGATTTTCCCGTTTTCCGACGATAATGGGGAGCTCAAGTGATAAAACCGCAGCTGTGGCTGGTGGACTAGCAGGCAAAGTGACATATAAAAGTGTCACAGAACTCTGAGGTCACACTGTGGTGTGGAGAGATTTCTATCATGGCAGAGGCAGTTGTTACAGCGCGAGCATTCTCCCTGATATAGAGTGAGCTATACGGGACTTCAGTTAGCCACATATATTGCTAAAGTGGACATCTCCTGATAGTCATGCTTGAGAACCTGCATGAGAAAATGATGTGCGCCCAGGTGGTCAAATGCTCTTTTTGTCTCTCAGCAGACAACCAGTGCTGCTTTTGTTGCTGTTCATCACTTTGAAGGAGGACCCATGGTGGGTGTTTACGGTTCCTCGCTTCCCCCTCAGTTCTCCGTGCTTCCACGCTCCCCTTCGCCAAACGAGCGGGGGCTTTTTGTCGTAGGAGGGGAAGTGAAAACTTGTAAGGGCTTAAAATATATGGCGTGAATATGTGGTGTGTGAGTAATAAACCATACATCTATTCAAGTCATGCCTCTCTGAGTCCAGACTCCCTCATAGTCAACATGCCTGTCTTGGAGACCCCATATGGGCCCCCATTTAATCTATACAATAACAAAAAGGACTCTCAATTTATTACATGCCATATTATAATGGTATAATAGTGGTCCTATTGGGCACACAGGTTGCAGCATATTGTTGCCAGTCATTAAGTCTAGATTAATACTTGCGTGGATATACATAAAACACAACAGAATGATGCTGCTCCGAGTTGGCATCCATAAATTGTGGAGATATAGTGTCGCCAGATCGCAGGCATATGGCCATGGTAGGACACTGCTCCTTGTAATTGAGCAGTAGAGCAAGCAGTCCATAAAGATGCCAAGACGTTGTTAAATATTTATGTAGATGAATGGAGTAATAAATAAATGGTTAAATGAATAATGGCTCGACTAACGTGATCGCAATAGATACGTTATGTTTTATTCAGGGATTTTTAACCTGATTGGAGCTGCGGTTAATAAAGTTAAGCACGCATGCTTTTTCCGCATGCTTTCATGCATGTGTACTGTTCAGATTTAAATTACTTATAAAATCTGAATCAATTAGTGCACCTCTTACCTTCATATTGTCTGTATTGGTATATTCGTGTACGTCTATCTTAACCATTTCCTCCCTTTATAGAGGGATGAGAGTCGCCCTGTGCTTTCCTCCTGTGGGGATATTGTGTGTCTTTGTGACCCCCTGCTGAGCTTGACCAGATTGCTGTTTTGGCCCGCCCTCTACAGGCTGGAACTGGAACTGACAAGCCACAGGCAAGTGGAAAACTGTCCTCTGAGATCATCTCTTTAAAATGACTATTAATGACCAGAGGCGTTACAACGAAGAGAAAACATTTATATATTGAGGATTTCATCAAGGCTTCAAATTAACAAACACTATTTTGAATAAATTCAAAAAGCAATACTAAATTTAAGTAAGGAGTAATTCATTTATTATTCAAATGCTGTCTTTAGCAATACTTTTTCTAAGTGGTCATGAGAGGAAAAGTGTCCACAGGACAGACGCTGTGATGTCTGTGATGTCAGGAGCGTATCAGACATGAAGCTGTCCACAGCCTTTCTTCTTTGTCCTTAACATTATTTTCTCCACTGGATGGTAAAAACAATGCTACTGTATTGTAATATAATCTGGTTATGTAGATTGTTTTTTCCAAATTAAGACATTTCAAACCATATTGTTCTTCATGGTTTAATATTGTTATTTAACAAGGATACAGGATGAAGAGTGAAAACATGAATCAAAACATGAATATCAAACATTCTGTGAAGGGATTAACTTTCAATGACCCTGTTATGTGCTGCTGACGGTCATGAATCGCCCCTGGAAAAATACCCCCCCCCCCCCCCCCCCCCCCACCCCCCAC
>CAAKHC010013527.1:12433-31815 GCA_901007825.1 Macroramphosus scolopax
CCCCTGGAAAAAATCCCCCCCCCCCCCCCCACACACACACACACACACACACACACACACACGGGATGAGGATCACTTTACATCTGGACGTACAGTCATTTTGCAAATATCCGCAGAGATTCCAACACACCCAACATGTAACATTAATGATGTTGACTTCAAGTTCATCAGGAATTTTAGATTGCCTGTATGTAAAACAAAGTAAATTAAGGTTTGTATGATTTCATAAACAGCGCTGTTAGGAGTAATGGATCCCTTTATGTTTATAATGATAAAATGTAGTTTGTAATGACATGTTTTTCGTGCCTTTGTGTTGTTGGATATCGTTTCCCAGCTTTGGATCAGCCCCCGACGTTCATCTCGGTGTGTTTCAACTGTCTCCGTCATCGTCATACGTGTATCTTCCTCTTATTTAAATGGATCTTTATATGTATTGGTGTTTGCAAAACCTGCTTGCCTAAATTGCTCCTTCAGGGATCTATGAAGCATCTTTATTGAATTTAATTGGAATAAAGTATATGCAAAGAGGCGTCGCTTTCAAACAGGAAGAAACTTTTAGGGGAAATTAGACTAAAGAAAGAAGAGAGACTCAGCAGGAGAAAAAACTGCAGGATATTGTGATGGAGGAAATCATTTTTAGGGGGCACTGTTGTTTGTATTTATGTACTTGTTTGCCTGCCTGTGTGTGTGTGTGTGTGTGTGTGTGTGTGAGTGTGTGTACGCCTGAGTGTGTATTAGTCGAGCCTTTGAAGGTTCTGCTTTCCCCTGTGTGTCTTTATTGTGGGGCAGCTGAGGCCCTGCCTGTAGCTCCGTCCAGCACAGAGACTCAGACACCAGCTGCATTCACTGTCACAGACCTCTGCCGGCGTTTGATGTCCGCTCTGCCGCCCAGCCCCTGACCGCAGAGACACCACATATCCACCAACCATCTTGAGTCAAAAAAAGACAGAAACAACTCACTCTTATTTACATGTTTTTTATTATCTAAAGGGAGAGGAGAAGTTGTTTGATATCCGTGGACAAAAAACAAGCTGTTCGGGTCTGGGCACTCTGGGGCGTCTGACTGATTGACTGCATGGGCAAAGTTCCCAGGGTCTGTCTTTGTGTCCAACTGCTTTTCAAACAGCCCCAGGCTTGAGAGAGTTTTGCCTCAGGCAGAAAAATGATAAATTAGAATTACATTTTACCAAATCAGAGTGTCTAGGTTGGACTAAAAAGGTGGGAGAATGAAAATGAGATAGCCTTTTATCATGTGGAATCCAAGGACAATGCGGGTGTGTTTGTTTTTTTTGGAAGAATAATCATATGAATATGCAAAATAAAAGACAGCACGTCCCGCTGCTGCGTTGAAGCAACTGATAGGACACCGGTTTGTAGATTATTTGGCACCTTATGCTCGTCTTTAAGCACAGAATTCCAAAAGTGCTTGATGACTTGTTGTTTTATCTGCCGAATGGTTTTGAAATTAAAATAAATTTCTATGTAAATGTGTTTTATTATCAAGTTTTAACCTTTTGAGTTGCGTTAACCACAGAATGAAGATTTCAAAGGGAAACTGACATCTATAAATTACTTACATTTTGTACTATTAGCATCATATAATGTGATGCAATTATAAATTACAGTCAGGCAAGAGTTCATCACGTGACTTAAAACTTAGTATTCCTCCCCCCCGCCTCCTCTGTCCTTCCTGTAGATAGCTACTTAGAGACTGTCCTTAAAGACAGCAAGGTGAGCGTGGAGCTGTGCAGCCTCGGTGCAGCCTCGGTGCTGCCTGTGATGAGCGGAGCAGAGGGGCCGACATCAAGCATGACTTCTTGCCAGAAAGGGAACGAATGCATCGTAAGAAAAGAGAATGTAAAAGAAAACTCCTCAATCTGCATCAATGCATCGACCACACAGCAAACAATTCTTTGCATCGAGATGATGCACAACATGCGTTCCACATCCTGTTCTGACATCGTCATAATTTGTTTGAATAAAATGTGAACGATTGTATGAAATGTCCTCTTTTCTCCTGCAGACTAAGGTATCAAACCAAATGACATCATGGCAGCTGAGGTGCTTCCTGTCACCTGCCATTTGAATTCATCTTCTCACCCTATTTCCTCTCTCATTATTTCCAGGGCGTTGGCACATATTAAACTAGGAAGAGGTGCTAAAGGGAGCTTTATTGGATTGACACTTCAGCCTGCAGCCCTAAAATGAGGTTATCGATATGAGTGTTATGTTGTAATCCAGGATGTTTCTACTGGGCATGTAATTCCTGGCGGCTCCTCCTGACACTCTTCCATAACTTTACTCTCTATATCCTTCTTATAGGTCTGAGAATCTCTGTTTTATCATGGCCCCTCAGTTACTGTGTTATGAAACTGAAAAACATGCTTCTTTTTTTATTCCCTAAGTTCAAACACAGTTTGGTTTTTCGTGAAAGATGAAGCTTCCACCACCAGGGTGAACACAGGTGTGCTGCATGGGGCTAATGACTGCACCGTGATGGACTATCTGTAGCACCCTGTCCATTTGTCTGAATGAAGTATGCTCTGATGAAGCTCTGACAGGCCGAAAGCTCAGATTAAAGTGAGGGATTTGCAAAAGATAAGTGTGCGGAGAAGCAGTTTCTCATCGGCAAATGAGGTATTGAAAATCATCATCGGCTAAAAGAATCAATCGCATAAATAAAGGTGATTTATACACTCTTATGTAAACTCATCCTGTTATCCTCTGTGCTTTTCTTTGTAGCAGCTTTGTATCACATCCAAATTTATCAAGTGATGACATTTCCGTGCGATGCCGTGCTGACAGATGACACGGACGTCCGCGTAAACTCCCGGATCGCGGCTCACTTCACGACAGTTGTTAGCCTTAAAGCCCTTGCGCAAGCAACTCACAAACACCTAATGGTCTTTATCATAAATATCAGTGCTGCAAAGGTTAGCGCTAGATAGATATGTCCCTTGGCCACAATTTGTTGCATAGCAAGACACTATTGACTGATGCTGCTTTCCGATGTGCTGAGGCGCATTGATAGAGGAGGCTTAGAGCTCCATAACAAGTGGGTTACTCTGAGGGTAATCTTACCGCAGGTGAAATATCAACTCTTGTGTAAAGGTTATCTCAATATAACTTCCACATTGTTCTTTCCGATCGCAGCAACCTCCTGAGTCGGACTAATGGGAGACCTTGCCATTTCACAATAGCATATGACGTCAAGGCAGGATGGAAAAAGAAATAGCTGTGAACTCGAGACACTCGGCACCGACGCACAACCCTCATGAAGAAGCTTCCTCCCATCGAGCTGCAGAACTGCAGCCATGTTTAAGTTTTGACGAATGTCTCACCTGACTGAATTATAATCACATGATAATATCTATTGACTGTCATTGATTTGCTATTAGGAGGACTAGTTTAACCCTGATTTATAGCACCGGAGCTGCCGAGTCCGAGGTCATAAAAGGATCATTGATAAGCCTTTCCTAACATGCCCCTGAGGTCCCCTTCAGCACCGGATCAATACGTGACCTCTCTAGCTATTATTTACTGTCAATAGCAATTTCACCCTTTTTCTGAAAATGATGTACAGTATCTGTCTGGGGGAGGAGGGGACGCATTGTTCTTCAACTTGAACTAATAGGCTTTTACACACTTGAATGATATTGATGGATAAACGTGAGAAATAAAGGAAAACTGAACATGCTGCGTTACTTTAATTTCCTGTTTATCATCTGTACATTGCAAGCTGTGTTTGATAAGCTTTATCTTTAACTTATTCTTACTTCCTAGCACATTATAAGTATGTCAGGATTAATGCTGCCATGCCAATATATTGGATATGTGACAAAAGCTTATGCTGCTTTTAATTTGAAACTTTTTAAGATCTCTATGAAATTGCCAGTGTAGTAGTTTACATCCATAATACAATATGCAAGAGTGTGTATGCACAGGAGGTGGAGGAACACAGCTCCCCATTAAGGAGCACCTGGGGGGACAGAGTATCTCTCAACGAGTGACCTTTATTAGGAACAGAGCCTGTGGGTCATTGGGTGTGACACATATGTATTAGGCTGATTAGGGCAGTGGCCCTAACCAGGGTCCGCAGAAGTCCAGCAGCGTGACACCGGCGTCTCTCTCTCTCTCTCCGAATTAAGAGCAAATGACAGAGGCATCGTTGTGACCTTTTTAGCTAAAAGAGAAAATGACTTTACAAGCCAGCCAAGCTAAAGAAAAGCTGATTATATCGGTGTTGCACTTTTTTCTTTCAGTGGGGACTGAAGTGGAAACGATGCGCACAGGAAACCGCGTCGTTAATGTTGAAGCGATAAAATAATATTTCTCAATTCAATCCGAGCCTCCAACTTTCCTTCAGGCTTGTCCGTGCACATGTTTGCTCACGACTACATGTCTGCATGTGGTGTGGGTCTGTCGGTCAAGAGAATCCAGTAAGACAGGTGATGTGGGTGAGTAATCCATTAGAAGGATACAGAATCCCTTCTTCAGCAGTGCACAGTTTGAACGCGCCCAGCAAGACCTTGACGGGCCCCAGAGCCAGGGCCTGTCAAGCCAGGAGGCAGAGTGATGGAGAGCCCTCACCATGGTGCACTGGACCCTGGCTCTCACCCACGCACTGCCACTGAGGCTGCACACTCAGGGGCCTATGGTCCCTGCAACACAATCCAGATGTACTCCAGTGTGCGTGTGGATGTGTGAAGGTATGCATGTGCTCAGCGTGCATGTACATGTTCTTCTCACTAAGGGAATAGGACTGTGCCAACAAAGGGTCAGTGCAGATTAAGATATTTCCTGCCAATCTTCAGTGTGTTTGTCTCAGGGGCTTGTGATATTTCCATTATTGCAGGAGAATTCACTCAAATCCCTCAACCTTGTCAGTCAATGACATGCAGTCCCAGAGGACATCAGGCTTTAACTCTGAGGGACATTGAAAAGGCAACCAGGTCCCTGTAATACCGCTAGTGCACGAGATAATGGCCAAGAGACTGAAAATGTTTTTATGAGTGAGCGAAAGATGGGAAAAACATTTTGGAAATTATAGTTACTGCTGATCCGACTCAAAACTATTATATTCACAGTACTGAGTATCAATATCACAGTTTTTATACACTTGCTTTGCCTGACTTTCTGCAAAGACCGTCTGTGTACATACATGCAATGTGTGATAAACCTCCTGCATCTTTAGTAGTATAGACAAGTATTTCAAATTAGCAATAAGCCGCCATGACAGCGTGCACAGCCCTGCTATTCCCCATGAATCTAATCTCACAGGACTTATTAAAGCAGAAAGAGATGCTCCAACTTCACTAATTGGCGCAATGATTTTTCAAACAAGCGCGTGTGACTCCCCCCACCTATTGCCGTGAATAAAGACACCGGGTTGTTATGAAACTGAATCAATAATGTAGAGCACTGCTGTGTCATTATTGCATATCTGGGGAGCAATAGATTAGTTTAAAAAAAGAACGGATTTCATTAGGGGATTATTAGAGGAACTGCAATTAAAAAAAATGTCCAACATCTGACTCTTTTGTAAATAAGTCTGTTAGTTTATGGATGCATTAATTCAAAATAATGAGTCATTAATGGGCACGTATATGATGTTATTGAGAACTGATCATGATGACACGTTGATTAACACAGCGGCGTCTGAGGAAACACTTCACTTGAACTTGATTGGAAACATTAAGAAACGTAATGATTATCAAAGCTGTTCAAATGGCAACGTATAACAACACATACGGTACATGAACAATGCAACGCAAGGACACCAGAAAGCGTGTGTGTGTGTTTGTGTGTGTGTGTGTGTACCCTGTCAGCTTGAAAATCAGTTTGCGCTGTGAAATCCCTGTCAGTGCCGAGGGCTTATGCATTCTGATCTGCTTGAGAAAGCTGCTACACTAATAAACGGCATTAACCCGGAACAGTCACATTATTTCACCGTACATGTTCGTTCATTTTTTTATTCTCATGTTTGCAGCACTCCTGCTCTCCACAATGTTCTCTCTTCAGGTTAAAAAGGCAGGACAGTATTATTACACCAGTGTAAAACATGGCTGGCGTACAAGTCGGTTCTTCTTCAAGGAAAAGTCTGATTTTTTAGTGATTGTTTTTCGGAAGCATTTTTCTGTCAAACACACAGGCAGAGACGTTAAACTCTGCACATTCATTACAGAAGTGGGTCCAAAGTGTTCAGTGTAGCTTTATAAAGCCTTGGCTGAAGTGAACAACTAGCCAAACTCAAACAAAAGTCATTATATAAAAAACATATTCCAGACACTAATGTTGTAGTTATGTTATTCTTATATTAAAAGGATAATAAGGTTTATTATTAATTAAATTAAAAATGTACCGTAATGAAATGCATCCTACAAATTGAGATGGACATGAGAATGAAGACCGAACCAAAATTTCCATTTACTTAAAGGACCAGTGTGTAAGATTGAGTGACTTCTAGTGGTGAAGGTGCAGATTGCATCACCTCACCCCTACCTAAGGAGAACCTACGGTGGCCTGCCGGATCACCCATGTTTAATCCTAGACTAATAAATGTCTATATTTCTATATTTATCCCAACATGGAAACTACTAAACACAATCAGGTAAGAGAAAGCAATTGACCAGTTACAGCTCAAAGAAAAGAAGCTACATGTTCTTTACGCCGGCTTCCTGGTGCTTCTCGTCTTTGTGCTAATGGAGCCGACACGGCTGACCTCTGGAAATGTATCGATCTTCTCATTAGACTACAAGTCGGTGTGGCAAAACAATTTTAAAATATTGTCCTGTCACTTCCAAACCCACTGAGCTTTAACCCTGTTGTATATATTTTAAATCGTTCCGCATCAAATGTTTGTACAGCTGCATTTTGACAGAAGCATAAGTTAACCGGCTACCATCAAAATATCATTAACAGTAATTGAAACTCTCCGTGGATGTCTGCCCTCTAGGTTACGGCCGTCACAATTTGTTATGTAAAGGAGGACATGATGACACTAGATGGTATCTGTGCTTGTACGTGTGTGTGTGTGAGTGTGTGTGTGTGTGTGTGTGTGTGTGTGTGTGTGTGTAAAAGGTGAGCGTGGTCGGGAGCTTGGACAGTTCGCGACCCAGCGGGGACATTGGCGCTCCGGCTGGGTAGGTAATGATATCAGATGCCACACTACACAACAACAGGTGCCTTGGCACTGCCACCTTCTACCTCCACGCTGTGTCAATGACATCAGTACCGACCCGACGGTTAATTATAGATCACCAATCGCCTCCTCTTCAGAGTTGGACCATGAGAGGAGCGAGGGGCTGTCGATGTTCTGTTGAAGCCCGTTGGCAGGTTGGGTGCAGAAGATGCACCATACGTTCACCTAATGTTTTTCATCCACCTTATTTTTACAGTTAGCTTAGCTCGTATTGCTCTCCTGATGTCCTGTTTTCATGGACACTCATCATCTCATATCAACAAGCATGGAGACGGATTTGAGGGAACTTTACTGTAAACCATTTAAATACATGAGGAACTTTTACTCTCACTGGTGGAGGCGTAAATTCAATTTATTTCGGTTTACAGAATTTCACCACGCCCACTTTCAAGCCTTTGTGTTTGAACCTTCAGTAAGCTACTTGGCTAGCTAGCAAAGCTAACCTTAAAATCCATTTTGAACTTTCTATGAAGCCAATCATGATCATCATCAAGTTTAGACGGACAAAAATAATTCCCAGCTGAGCCACAGTCACGAGGAAAAACTGGAGAAAATTCTGAGCCTAAGTGCGCTCGGGCTTGGTGGCCATCTGCCTCGACCAGTTGGGTTGAGAGAGAGAGACAGATCGGGAAGACGGGGATTGAGAGAGCGAAGAGAGCAGGAGGAAAGAGGACAAACCCATTTTAGAAATGGGAACTGGACTGAATGCAGCATCTTCTGCCCTAATGAAAAGTATAAAATTGTCAGAGGAGAAGCAGCCTCATTGTGGTTTGTGTCATTCTCCCCCTCTGGGTCGCTGTCACGAGAAGCAGCCATGTATTATTTATAACAAAAAGTCGCGGAAATTACATAAACACAGATTAAGTAACAATAAACACGGAGGCTTCTCTCTGTTTCAAATTACAACCCATCCCTCGGATATAATTATATACAAAGGCTGTGCTGAACGTGTTTTCTTTCCAGAAGGACATATGATTTCTGTTGTCTCGTACCTCATGTGCTCAGAAAGCCTTGTGACTAATTCAGTAGAAGGGGCTCAGCTCCAGGGTGGAGATTGGGAGCAGATTTAGGTGCAGCATTTGGATGACCATATGGAACTCTTTGTGGCGCCAAGAGACCATGCAGCTTGGAAACCTGATCACCATCTCCCTGGTGACAGCTGGAGCCTTTACACCATCAGAACATTTGTAGACTTCTAATTTGTCATAACCACCTCCTGTGGCAAAGAAATATGCTGCAGAAATTAGGTAAGCAAAGTTGGGAATTTCTGGGGCAGAGCGGGATTTCAGAAAACAGGGAAAGAGGAGGATTGGGAAGTGTTTTAATGTATGTAAAGCATAACGTCACGAAATGTACGCAACCACATTTCTCTGGCGTTCTCAGTGTGAGAGGCGTATTTTAAACAACTGCGCGCATGAGTGTGTTTCCGTGTCTGTGTGTACAAGCCCTGTGCATGTACGTCTGCACCTCGTGGTTGTCAGTCAAGCCCGAGCCGTCTCTCCCAGGAGTCCCCGAAGAGGCGGCTGCTGGTTATCGTAGCTTGTCAGTAAATATATCCCATTAATATTTCATTGAACTGTTTTTCTGTTTGCAGCTTTCCTTGTTGTTTCCCCCCCATTTGTCTGAATGGACCATGTACCTTATGCTCATCCACTAGAAAATGCTCCCCATCATACCCCTCCCCTCGTCCTCCGTCTCCACCGTGTAGAGTGTTTTCTGCCTGAAGGCACAATTCTCTTGTCATTGTTGTACACTCAGGGCCTTGTTGCGGTGTGATGTAATTGTTTTGCTCCGAGACCTTTGCAGGATGCGGGCTGAAAACGAAAAAAGGCGTCGTGATCTATATGACTCTAAAACCTTTTAAACTCACAGTTCAAGTGCTTTGCAACGTGATTGTTTAGCCGACAAATTAATGACTTTTTAACAGAGGCTCACGGTAACAGAGCAGTCGTTGTTTGAATACAACTCACGTATCAGTGGTCAAATAGGCGTTGTGGGCCTGTAACACCGGCAGTAAACAAAGACTCAAATTCTCATTGCACTTAGAAGAGCTCTGGGACAGGCTTGTCGACTAGCATTTTCTAGTGGGAAATAGCCTGAGTGTTTTTTTTGTTGCACAGTGGTAATGTTCTCTAATGCTGATGGCCGCCTCTCTGCAGGCGGTCTCGCAATTCTCAGGTGGGCCTTCCTACAGCACGAGCTGCATTAAGTGGATATGGCTGTGAGATTTTTAAAATGCGTCACAGCGTACAGACCGCTGGTCTACCGTGACATTACTCGCTTGTTAAGTGTTCTTTAGCGGATTACAGCAGGTTTTTGGCGTGTGTCTGACAAAGCAGAATGGGGCTATCAAAACCAGTTGGCCTGTAAGTGGACCGCGATGTGACTCGCTGATTCGGTTTCTGTTCATTTGGTTCAAGCTGGCACCTCTGGGGGAACAGCAGACAGAGTTATGTCTAATTGGGCACCGGGATTGGTTTAAAACAATCGACGGTAACAATAGGTGCTTGGGAGCGTACGACGCCTTGGTCCGGACCTTTGAATCCGCCAACTCGGTGGAGTTGGCGGATTCATCGAGCGGCAGCGGTTTCTCGATCGAAAAACAATCAACTCAATGAGCAACGCAAGGGCACTTATGATTAGCCAATCAGCACTAAGGGCGGGACTAACGCCATCGTCAAGCATCATGAAGCTGTGCCGCATGTCTACTCAATATCGTCTGATGCTGCAGTTTGTTTTTACTTAGATCTTCTCCACTGTTGGATTCACAAGGTTTTGCACTCAGTTGCTCAGTTTAACCACAAACACATATTTCTGCCTCGTCCTGACCTCACCTCCGTGTACATGCTTTGTGAAACTCTAAACCTTTAAAGATTGCTTTTGCACATGCAGCCCTTTAAACCACACTGAGAGCAAAGAGAGGCAGTGAGCTGCGGCTTCGATGGTAATTTGTTCTCTGGTTTTGAATAAAACCTGTCAAAGAGCCACCGATCTTCCGCAAGTCATTTCCTGTCAAGAGAAGAAAAACTTGTCCCATGTAAGCAGCCAGGCACAGAAGTCGGGCCGGGAGCAGGGAAGGGTATAAAAGAATACAAAAAGACTGGCTTCAGAAGCGCTCGGCTAGTGGCCAGTTAGATGGACTGTAACTTAGATATGTAGTTTGGGGAGCGAGGGAGAGAGGTCTATGGATTTTAATCCGTCAGTCGATAAAGGTCAGTGCTCGAAAGGGCTTTATTCCTCAGCTCCACATCAAAGTGTAAATCCGCTGATTGCAGGCCTTGAATGGGGAGACAACAAGGCTCCATTTGTGGTGTGTTTCTATGGCTCAGTGTGTGTAAGACCCCGCGTGCGCGAAACCATAATACAGGGAGTTTCTATCCGGAGCCCCCTAGATCAATGGGCCGCCTGACCTTTGCATTGTGCTGCCAGCTTGGCCTGTGATGTCATGCCATCTATCCGGTGCTCCACTTAAAGGGGCGAAAGAAAAGAAAAGCAAAGTCCCACACCTTCCTCCTACTGAGCGACAGAAAGGACAGCATGAAAGGCATCATCTGCAAATGTATCCACCTGAAACAGGATTTATTCCCCTCTAAACACACCTCCACAGATTATGCCGCTTTCCCCCCTGAAAAGTAAGTGAGATGCCTGTTGGTTAAATTCTGCATGGTGCAACAACAGTTGTTGATTTTCTGCTGATTCACTTCCTGTTTGCCGATGTTGATGAAAGGTCTTGTTGGCTGATTCAGATGAGCCCTATCACTTCTGGAGTGTTGTTCGGCATTTATCTATGGCCATTGAAATGAAACGTGGTGCAGCAGAGACTCCGGGCCAGGAGAAAAGAGAAGCCCCCTCATTGTTCCCAAGTGAAAGGTCCTCTTTATAGTGAGGAGAGACGATGGCAGCTGGTAGGCTCTTCCCACTATAGAAGATAGAGCACTTTCACAGAGTTGTGGAGTGCATTTGAATGGAAATCTAAAGAGGTAGGCGTGAACCATTTGTTTTGCTATGTTTGTGTTTGCTGTCAACATGTCTGTCTGTGTTGTGGCGCGGCCCCTTTTTACTGCACAAAGTGGCTAACCCCCGAGCACCCCACCCACCCACACGACCCCACCAACTCCGCAACTCCCCCCAAACTCAGACATAATCGCAAAGGGACGGAAGAGTCGCCCCAAAAGAGAGTGCCGTGAGCCATCTTAGTGGGCAGCTTTGTCATGGCGACAGATGTTGTAATTGCCAACTGATGGATCACTTGTCAAGGGCGTCATTAGGACTTTGGTGGCCGGACCCATTGGAAGAGGGGAAGGGGTTAAAAGAACGACATGGAAAAGATGGAGCTGGCTTAGGCGGCATTGGATGAGAGACCAGGTCGCATATATCAGCCTTTTGACTGCAGCCATGGAGGTTAACAATGTGATTGGCCACGCGTTAGAGGAGACACCATCAAGGATAAAGGAGGCTCTGCCTCTGCCTCCTTGTGATGGCATGGAAAGTTTAAACGATGGGGTGTATAAAGAAAACAGACCGTCCACGGGTTTCTTGAAAGCCCACACTGACATCGTGCTGCAAGCAAGACGTGTTTGTTGGTGAGACACAGATTAGACATTTTTAAATTTAAATTAAAATTACGTCTCCAAAGAACGAGTCGAATTAATGTCGAAGTGCATTAACATTCTGAATGATTTGTTATCATCCTGTCCAAAGTAATTCTACAGAACAAACTGAGGATTCAGAGGGGCCCAATCCAGAGAGAGGCCACATTCTGGGGACGCTTTGAAGGTCATTTAGACAGACGAGTGTCCCCCTACATCTACAAAGTGTGACTCTCCACCAAAGTAAACTGTCAGTTTGTTTATACTTGCCATTTGATTGTGTAAGCCCCAATGCACACACACACACGCACACACACACACACACACATAAGCACAGACCAAAAGCTCCCCAGAGGTCAATTAGGACAGACAAGGAGCTTTCAAACAAAGGGTGCTAGTGGCCCAGAGCAGCCAAGGGAACCACATAATTAACAGTTATAAAGTACTTTACTCTGTTAATTCAATTAGTTAATCCTTTTATCAGTAACGCTTTGTGGAGGGGAGTCACACATGGACCAGGGCTCCTCTCGCCAGTGTTAGGGCTGAATGGCTGGTAATGGAGATCGAGAAGTGATCTGATTTGCGACGGCTGCAAAGACACTCCGTGTGTCGCAGGGACGCGCGAACGGGTTCGCAGGCCTGCAGGATAATTGCGTCAAGAAAAACGCGATCATATCTTCATTTTCCCCATCAACCTGGAAGCTCGGGTTTAGGTGCGGGGAGGCTACGGCGAATTATGATTCGGTTTTTGACTTCTGATGCTACAACCACTCAACAAGGAAGCAGACATGTAAGGATCAAATAAATATAAGCATTTGAAATAGGTTCTTCTCCCTGATCAAATTGGGATGTTTGAAGTCAAACGATCATTTTCATGTGCTGCCAAGCCTCATTCCTTTGTCCCTTTTTTTTTTTGGAACACCACCCCCACTGCCCAAAAAACCCATATCTGTCTCACACTCCAGACAGTATTTAAATGAGCTGCGCTCGCCACCACATTTATTTCTACAGCACCACTTGAAGCGTTAACAATAACGTGCATGTAATCCCATGTGATGTGGCTGCACATGGTGTCACCTCTTTTCAGGTGCAGCACCTTTGAACATCAAATCTTTTTTTGAAAATGCTTCAATAATCAGCTCCGCTGCCCCATGTTGGGCAGTGAACCCCTCGTCCCGGGTTTAGGGGGAGCCACTAGACAGACACCCTCCGGCCCTCGTCTCGCTGTACTTACAAGGAAATGGAACTCGCTCTTATTGGTTGGCAGCACGGCAATTCAACTGAACAGACATATGAGGAAGAGGAAAAAAAAAAGCATCAACAGGCTCTGTGTGCCTGCCGTCTCCCACCATTCCATACTAGAGTGCATAAGGTCCTGCTGATTACCACAAACCATACAGACACAGCATAATACCAGTACAGATTAATATGCTGGGCTGAATTTCACAGCTGCTGGATGAAGATATTCATACACCTTTGAGTTTGCACCGGGACCTATTATTGTCAAATATAGGCATTGGCTGGAGGACGGCCACTAAAACTGCTATTTATTTCCTGATGAGTTATGAATAGCAACACATAACTCAGCATTTGTAAAGTATTGCTCAGCTTCTGTATTCTGGACGGGCCATAATTGATATTTCGGGCCACAGTCGGTCAAGGGAGCGCCAAGCAAAAGAGTAAAGAGTTTGCAATCAAACAATAACTCCTCACCTGAGCAGAAGGCTGATTGTTTACTTGCATTGAAAAAAGGCATCTCTCTGATTGCAATCACTCTCAACAGTCGCAGTTCATTAGCAAGAGCTGGGAACCGTGATGGGGTTGACGTGGAAACACCTGTTAGCTACCACGTTAATGTTAATGTGGACCGTGTGCATGCCAAAATAAAGTCTGCAGACATGGAGCATCCCCCGAAACTCTCTGGCAGAACATCAGAATATCATCCATCGACTGTCGTCCAGGCTTCTGTGTAAATAATACACAGTGACAAAATGACCGTCGGTACAAGACAGAGTTCTGAATATTATATGATTCATCTTCATTTAAGGACAAAATAATCTGTACAAATACAATTGGCAATGATGAATTTATGAGGGAGATCGTTGAATATTAAATGTTATATATTTCAAGGATTATTTATGAACCAGTAATCTCGCCAATTTTAGAAGCTACAAATACAGTTTGTAATTGTTATTGTACAAAATACAATGTAATCTGGAGCTATAGCCCACGTAACTTCAGGCTATAGGATCAAGTTTACAAACTCCTCCAACCATAAAACATGGCTGCCCTATAATTTCTGGCAGCCTTTGATGGGGATTTGTGCCCAAATGAAAATGCATCCGAAATGAGCAGCCCTCTGTGGCCCCCACAGTGTGCAAAGATGGCATACAGCAATAATCTTAAAAAATGTAATTAAACACAGATAAGATTAATACAATCAGGGAGAGATGATTGAAAGATGCTGTTGTTGTGTAGGAGGGTGGTGAGGCCCCCGGGCCCCTGGGCCCCCAAAATGAGGCGGCTAGCTGTGGGGAAGGAGGCCCTTCGCACTGGGATTATCTTAGCCAGGTGGGGGAGCTTCGTGGTTGGAGCATTTAAATTAGCGGCGAGATGACAACCCCCATTAGGAGGGATTAAGGGCCTGCTGGCAGGCAGAAACGCACTGGCACTGGCAGGGGCATCCGTCACACAAAACCCAAGGCAATGTGGCACAAGTCAGTCACTAGACAGCCGCTGTCATCCTGCTCGTCACAACCTCAGATGATTTCCGATGTCATGAAATTCATATCCGTTTTGGATTTCACTTAACGGGGCCTTCTTGTTTTTGCAGAACATTAAAATTCATCGTCCGTTCTCTCTTAAACACGCTTGATTTCCTCTCATGTTTCTATTTGTTATAAACAACACTGGCGGTTCCACTCCAGCGGTTTAACACACAAGTAACAGACGGATTTTTTTATATATTTTTTTTATCGTATTTTTTTTTCCGACGTGCCCCCTTTTTTCATGGCTGTTTGAAACGCGGGACCTTTAGCAGCCCGGCTCTCTTAAAGTTAATTCAAACGGACAGCGCCCAAGTTCAGAAGTGAGATTGCACAGAAGCCCAGTCACTATGGAGGTCCCCGCAGAGAATCAGTCTGTCGGTGGGATTGTGCTAATGTCAAAAAGCTGCAAGAGGAATTACTGGCTTACCGCCACCTGACAACGGCACTTTTTGTTCCTGATGCATTCCCAAGTTCTGAAGGCAGGAGGAAAACAAAACAAAAAACAGCAATCCGATTAAAACAATCTCCTTGAGTCCTGATTAACATTAATTTACATGAGAATGGCTCTATGTGATTAAACAGTAGTAGGTGAGTCCAGCGCCCTATGTGGTGCTATGGCCCTTCACAAGGAGGCCCACAATGCACTGCAGTGCGCTGCACGCCACGAGCGAGGAATCTTCCCCGCCTGGCTGTATCCAGGCTTGGCCTGCGCTACTCGTCGTAAATGTGTCATCTCTCCCAGGGCAGCTTACAAACAAGAACTTTTAAAGCCCACCACCTGCTGGAATAAGAACTGGGATCAGTATGGGACAAGAGGATCGTATCTCTATGCAAACTAACTGATGACAAGCTACAGATAAACAAAATAACAGCACACTTTAAAAAGCCGAGATTTATGATTCATCATTTTACAGTGATGTTCCAGTACGCCGAAGCGCTCGGTGTTTGTGTCCCTGCCTTATTGGAGAGGTGAGGGCTTCAAACAAACAAAAACAGACTCTGCAAGGGTGTCAGGAACAGCTTGAGATGCAGGACGGGGGGAAAAAAAAAGGAGATGATAAAAAAAGGAATTGTAGACAGATAACGTCAGATGTCACTGTTTGGTATTTCTACAAAGCTCCAGAGAGAGGTTTGCCTGGAGCCATCGCAGTGTTTTTAGACAAATGAAAGGAGAGTGTGCAGGCTCCTGTGCCAACCTGGGCCTTCTCTCTTCCCCTACAGTACGCTGAACTCTCCAGCGGCATCAGGAAATCAAACAATTAGCAGGAGGGAAATAAAAGGTCCTTTTTCGCCCTCTGGCACTTGTAAACATGGTAACATTGTTTAGAAAACGCCGCCGTCGTCATGCAA
Source organism: Macroramphosus scolopax (assembly GCA_901007825.1). Lineage (NCBI taxonomy): Eukaryota > Metazoa > Chordata > Actinopteri > Syngnathiformes > Centriscidae > Macroramphosus > Macroramphosus scolopax. The sequence goes on from CAAKHC010013527.1 coordinate 28,342, forward strand.
AAGTTCTATTTTCAGTTCCTGCCAACAACCGCATCCGGACATTAGAGGAAAAAAAAAGCTCTACAGTTAAAAGTAACAAGTAAACAGTTTATTAGTTGTGAATTTGTGGTGTAAAAATACTAAAATGGGAAATAAATTCTTATAATTGCAAGACTGAATAATTCTCATGTTTAACATAAAGCTAAATTCCACATACTGGACGAAGCAGAAATTAAACTGCAGTGCACAGATGATCTCCTGTATTATTATTATAATATTGTTTATACATCAACAGATTCAACACATCTTATTGCAAACAATCCATTTTAAGAATTCTATCATTGGACTTCTAATATACAGACGTGTGTGTTTGCATGGATGCAGTCGAAGTTAAAACACATCCACAAATGAATAAAATAATACAAAAGCAAGCAAGTTTGTGACTTGAAGCTGAGTCAACTGGGTATTGAAGCTACATTTAGAGCTACAAGTACCTTTAGAGCGCAGAGGAAAGAACATGAATCTTCCCATATCGCGGCAGACTGCTCTCTAAGTGGAATTCTTAACTATGGGACCTCTTCACAGCGAGGAGTTTTTGTTTACATAAAAGAGCCGGCCAAGGTCTGGGACATGCACTCGGGACCGGGGCATCCCAGTTCTCTGTCTAAATGGAATGGAGAAAACATGGACGTTAATGTGGAAGCAGAAAACAAGGAACATGTGTTTTTCTTTCTTGAGATGAAAGTTTCCAGGCTGGTTTGTGTTTTTCTAAGTGAATTGAGAGCTACTTGTGCTGGACTTTAATGTTTTTTTTTTATTTTTTATATATATGTATAAATCCGTTTTAAACGTTTTAATTTATTGCATAAATGAAGTGACGCATGAATAATTTCAAAGGTATTGAATTTGTAACCTCTAAAAAAAGAAGTGTTTGACAATTTAATTAGAATGAATATTCCATTGCAAACCACAGATTACAGATTATACGACTTTCACAGCAGATGTTCAGCTACAAAATAACTTTGTGGAACTTATTGACTTTTAACATTATTGAGTTTCACACTTTCTCTAAATGTACCTAGAATATAAAAAATATCTTTCATACTCTGAGATATGATTGTGTTTATTATCTAACGCGTTCTGACCTGAAATCCTGCGAAGTGAGTAATGATAAACTTTCTTAACAACTCCAGACTCTTAGGATACGAGTCAGAAATGTATATTTAATAATTAATTAACAGCCACCAGAGAATCATATTAAACACGGACTGGAAGCAGAAGTATTCATGTGGCAGTGAGTCTGCATTTAATAAATCACTTTTTAAATTAAAGTAGATTATTAAGAGGATTTGTTACTGTATACTTGCAGTATTGAAATGTACAGAAAGAAAAGGAGGAGAAGCTGCACTGAACGTCCCTGCAGATAAAGACAGTCCTGATTTTGACTTGTTCTTCTTCCTAAAAGGCTTTTAGATGACTTTATTGAGGTGTATTGACTCGTCTTGGCTGAACAGTGGTGACCTTAGACGTCCTTCTACAATACTGACAGGGAGTTATTTGTTCAGAGACGCTGACACGGAAATATTCTATAAACCTCAGAGTTAATATGTGATATTGAAAGGTAAAATTAAATCGTGACTCAGTGTGTTTGACGTGTGCAGTAAACAGTTGAAGGAAATCATAATAGTTTTAATATAGTTTTACTGTAAAGAATGTTAAAATATATATATATTGTAGGCACATATATGAACCACTTAATGTTCATTTATAGCTGCATGAATTATTATTACAGTTTGTTTTCCATTAAGAAAAAAAGATTTAAATTGCACCGCCTCCTCACATGTATTTAGCGTGTTGTGGTCACCCTGTGTTCCCCGTGTGAAGCCGTGAGTGCACACGCTGCCACTGGAGTCCAGTGTTGACCTGACCTGTCCACTTTTTCCCCAGCCTGTGCTCCCTACATCCCTCTAAGTAGTGCTTTACACTCGGGTACACTCTGGGGCTGCGGGGGCCACTTTGATGGAGATGGATGCGCTGGTGCTCTACTGCCCTCCAATGGCGGCCGCGTCACACTCCACCCCCGTCTGCCTGCTACCAGACCGGGCTGAGCGCTGAGAGGATGGACTGGAGACCAGGAGGTTGACCGAAGCCAGCCAAAGGAGAAAGGCCTCCACATAGGAAAACTAGTTCAAGCAGATGATGCCATGCAGGAGAGTCATGTAGTGGAAGGCTGTGAACAGGTGTAAAGGAGCACGCTCGCATGATGGATGCTAACTCGCCGCAGTTTCCTCCTGCGTCCGCAACTGGCAATGATTGTGGTTTAGAAAGCAATACTTCTACATAAAATCTCATATCACTCGCACGTAAACCTTTTTTTTTCCGCACAATTCACACGCACGTACACATGAAAGCTCACACACAGAGCCACATATAGTTCATAAGAGAGATAAATGTAGACAGTATGCTGAGGCCCAGATGGCTCAGTCACAATGGCAGTGCAGGGCAGCCTTTGATGGGTGTGAGTGATTGATTTCAGGCTTGACTGGCTCTGATAGAGTCCCCTCAGGAGGCGCCTGGCAACCACAGGCCCGCGCCAGAGCCTCTCGGCAAGAAACAAGATGGAGCTGAAATTCGCTGGATGCCCAGCAGCTTCATTCGCGTCCCCATAGAAGTCCAATACATTCCGGATACTTAAAACCACTGGCGTTGGATGGATTTTGTCACTGGCTTCAGCTTTCAACGGCAAAGCGTTTTACAGTAAAGTAATTGGTCATTCAATATGTCACAGCGTGCTACTCTCAACACAAAACATGTCTATTTTCCACTGTTTTCTTCTTCTTTTTCGGACCCCTCCTTTTATGATTTGCAGGTTTGTAATTGCAGCTTTGAAGATCTGGAGATGTGCTAGTGATGAAGAAAAATAATCCAGGTTTATTTATTATCATTTAGGGCTCTTCCTTTGTTACGTTATCCTCTGTTGAAACGCTGCTATTTGCCCTGCATGGAGATATTGACTGATAGCTGTAATGGAATATGGCTGTCATCTCGGGGTGACATTTTCAGCGCTGCCACTGTGCTGCGACGAACTCCGCGGAGCTCTCCGGGCAGGAGGGCACTGTGTTCATGAGGACATATTTACCCTGGAGTCATCTCAGTTACCCGTTACACTATGACATGATTTGACAACCAATTTACCATAGATTCCCTCTCTAGCGGAAAAACACACTCAATTATCGACATCAGGCCGACCCCGGGGCGAACGAGGAAGTTTGGACTTTTCCAATAATCACCATAAATAATAACCTGTTTGTTTCCCCTGACATAAGTTGCTGTGCAAAAGAGGAATGTGCCAAAGTTCTGTCTTTTCTTTCTGTAGCGTGCAATGCACACGTTTTTTTTATTTAAATATTTAAATAGCTCAGCGGACCGTGCTGGGTTGGGTCAAAGGTCACCCGGGAGGAATGCGCACTAAAAGTGTCTATAAATTAAAAAAAA
>CAAKHC010013528.1:0-10235 GCA_901007825.1 Macroramphosus scolopax
AGATGTGTGAATGACACATTTAATGATTTTATAAAACCCCACAGAATACAGAACCAAAGGTATTAGGACTCCTGTGTGTGTGTGTGTGTGTGTGTGATCAGCCCTCTCAGGTCAGAAATAGGTGGTGGTCGCTGACACTGCAGAAAACAGACTGAAATCTAAGCAGGTGGTCCACAGATGAATTCCTGTGGATGACCAACGCAGCGAAGACCTGACTGAACACAACCAAGCCAAACATTGGACTAATAGAACTCTTCTGAAGCAGCTGCAGGACTCACCATGTTTTTCTTTCAGTTGCCTTCAGTTCTCACACAGGTTGGATTCTGTGACCAGCGTCCGTCTTCACAGCTCCATTAGTCCTCGTCCGGGTCCCACTAACATGTTGTCTGAGCTGTCACTATGAGGCAGGCAGTTTTGCACCCTGGGCGGGGAAACCCAGCTCCATGCCATTGACAGAGCTGCTTTCCTGCTCCCCCATTGGCCTGGAGACGGCCCCCCTTCTACATATGAATATTACTCCCCCTTTCTTGTTTCCTCCAGTGCTCTCTCTCCTCTGTCTTTCTGGTAAAGCAGAAGTTCATCACTTGTCACTAGTTTTCCAGCTGAGGGGACTTTTAGTGGTTCATCTTGCTTCCTCTTTTTGTTCATAACTTGACACATCTGTTCATACATGTGAGACAGGCAGGTCGGGAGGAGGAGGAGGAGGAGGAGGAGGAGGAGGAGGAGGAGGAGGAGGGGGGTTTGTTTGAAGCACCAATTCTCAGGGCTCCACATGTTGTTGTCTGGACGACACAGACAGCAGCGTCTGGTTGGGGGTTGGGGAATGCAGAGGGGTGACGGGGCTGGCTGACCTTTTATTTTGAGGGAGCAGACCCGTGTCGAGAAGAAGAACCAGGAGCTTTGATGTATTCTGTTCTTCACTATCTACAACTAGAAGTTTCCTCGTCTTCTTATAGATGTAAATCTGCAACTTAAACATCATATGTCCGGATCGGTTCCAAGAAATGTTGGGAATGCTTGAAGACCACCGACAGCGGCTGCTCACTGAGGTAATACAAGATAATCTGACTCTCTCAATGACTTTTGATGCTTGAAATACCTTTTGTCAATATTACTAGATCTTCAGGAAAATCCTCCTGGCAGTTTTTGCGTAATCCTGCAAAACAATCAACAACAAACCCAGAATGTTTGTTGATGTTCTTCAGGGCAGCGTCAACAAACTGGAGCGTCTCCTCAACACAGAACTTCAGCACATTTCAGGTCAAGTCTTGAATGAAGGTTTTCTGAGGGACTGAGGTCTTCTATAAATAAATATATCATGGAGGTCAGATAGAAGAGGCCGGTTCATTTTCTACAAGTTTTATAAAAATCTGGATGACAACATTGATCAAATATAAAAAGTGGAATAGACAAACACGACAGAAATGAATGTTACAGACGGTTTCAAGCCATGAAAGGAATTCTTAAAAAAGTCAAACAATTTATTACATTTGACAAAAAAAAGGCAAAACTGTATCAGATGTTGACTTAAAAGATAAGAAGATAAAAGACATTTAGAAACTGTCTAGAAAGTTCAATGACAACTCCCAAGATGTCTGAAAATCCACCGGACAACTTCAAATTAGGAAAAAGTGAGAAACTCCACAGATTAGAGAGAGAAGAGTCAACTGGGGAGTCGAAAGAGGAGTCGACTGAGGAGGTGACTGAGGAGTCGACTGAGGAGGTGACTGAGGAGTCGACTGAGGAGTCGACTGAGGAGGTGACCGAGTTGTCGACTGACTTACGGGAGGTCATGAATGTCAGCGGGGGAGTGATAGATCCCAAGCGTTCTGTTTGGTTCTCTACATGAGAAGATGGATGTGGTACCGGTGAGGAAACAGAGACGTGGAGGCTGGTGATGTGCGTCAGTCCGTGGTCGTGCGGCGGTACCAGAAGCGGGCCCTGAAGTCGTCGCTGCAGGTCATGAAACCGGGATTGGTTGGCGAGTGGACGATGCAGCGGACGATGTTGTTGTGACCCAGAGACAGAAGGTTTTTCCTCTCAGCCGTGCGCGAGTCCCAGCAGCAGAGGCTGATTGTGCGCTCGTCAGGCAGCAGCACATAGTCCTCTGTGTGGTTGAAAACACCCTGTGTGCGATGCATCTGACGACCGCTGAGTCCCGCACCTGCAAACACAGACAGAAGTAGGTTACTGGATGATTCATTTAACCCCTAAAAAAATCGAAATTCACATCAAGCTGACAATGAGCGACGTGAATAAGTCTGGAAGGCTGACTGACACAAAGCTGAGCAAACACGTACGGCTGCCACAGAAAAACCAAGATTGAATAGACCAGACCTCATTTAAGGGTTAAGGTGTTAAGGGTTTCTCAAGATTTTTAAGAGAACAATTCAAACATCTTCATATCTTAATATAATTTCTTAAAACCAAAAGGGAGTCATGAGTTGTAACTTTTGATTTACATGAGTGGGTGTGGACGTTAGGATGATATGTTGAGTATCAAGCAGTATATCTACATTGAAGCGTATCCCCGTCCTTCAAAACATTACAGCAGATAGAAATCATTTCCTCTCAAGACTTTGAATAAATCTTAGAGCCGACTTGTTACCCCATAAAAGACCTATTCATTATTTCCTTGTAATTAATGACATTGTCCAAAACGTAATCTGTCTCAAACAGCAATGAAAACATCCGTGTTGATAAGCTTCTAGTTTCTGGAGCCGTAGTAGCAACTCCACTGAAGAGCCTTAAACAGCGTCTTCATTAAACCACCGCGGCCCCCGTCCACCTGTAGAACCTCCCGACAGCTGCAATATTAATAGTTAACTAATGTTGCTAAATATTAAAGACCTTCATAAATGACAATTAAGATTTTTAATACCCTTTCGATGATTCCTGAAACCCTTAAAACCCTGCAGGCACTCTGACATGTGCTGAGCAGCACATTGCACTGTTTACTGCCACCTGGTGGAAAGTCTATTTCATTACAACAGTGTTTATAAATGACCTCAATCATATTATTGATGATCATGAACTGGTATTAGTTCCATCAATATCAGCTGTATTACTGGCAAGTTGTGACTCTGGTTGTTTCCAACAATGAAGCCAGGTCTTGCCATAAAGAATGACTGGAATACGTCAGATAAGCATACGTCAACCAGTATATGTATCGTTACTAAACAGTTGTATTGAAAACAACAGAAACACACACACATCTGGTTTTTCTCAGCGGCCCCCAGGGACGGGGCCCAACTTGGAAACGGTACCTCGTGCATAAATAGTCTCCAGTTGTGGGGAGACATACTTTTGTTGCGTTGCTGCAGTGAGATCACTAAAGATATTTGATGAAGATGCAATGCATGTTTAATAATAATAATAAATTGTATCTTGGTTTGATTATATTGTTGTCAATTAAGTTCAAACCCTGAGGTGAAAGTTTTAGTAGTTATCTTATATTTGTTTGTGGTGCTGCTCTTTCCTTTGTGAAACAATCAGTGTATGCACACGACACACCCACCTACACTACACTACACTACACTACACTACACTACACTACACTACACTACACTACACTACACTACACTACACTACACACCCACCTACACTACACCTGACTACAGCAGGCACATTCGGTGTATAAACAACATGGACGCTGGGCAGGAAACTGACAACTGCTCCGGTGGGAAACTAAGACACTTGTGACATGTTTTATGCAAGTGGAAGTTTGGCATTAAGAATGAATGCTGACAGCCAACACCTGTGGCTTAAAGAGGAAACGATTTGTTAAGTCACCTGAAACACAACCATGTCGTCACAACTTCACGGCTATTAAGGAGGTAAGAACAGAACAGACTGCAGTCGATTACACAGCCAGAATCACGAGGACCTTTAAGTTGTTATTCAAATGCTTTTCTTTTTAACATTAACTCAGAGGGCAAGAGAGTAGTGTCATGCGAGTGTACTGAATAGTCAAGAGACTATTTTACATGGACTATTGATTGAGTTTATCTAAGATGTAGGACATGACTGAACCACAGCTCCTGACGCTCCTGTGGAGCTCGCTGTACGCCAACCGCAGGAGCTAGTAAGACAGACTTTGCCTGGACTAACTTATGTGTTGTTGACTTATGTCTTGTCATCGATGTGCTCGTCTATGGAAAACATCACACCACAAAAAAAGGATAATCTGAATAACAGAGATATAACTGGACCCTCTTATTTTCTTCCTTATTCTGATCACAATAAACTGACCTTCATGTATCGCTGACTGCAGAGTATAAGTTAATGTTATCAATATGCTTTGCATTCCACCACATTGGTCTTTTGATCAGGGAGCCCAGTTGTTTGTAGCCTTGTCTTGGAATTTCACATCTAAATATCAACAATTTAACTTTAACAGTCAATCACTGTCAGTGCAACACATTGTGTGTCTCAGAACTTTACATGTCGTAATAGAGAATCCAGCATGTCTGTAGTTCTAGTAATATAAACAAAATCATCACCTGTGTATTTGACCAAGGTTCGGCCTGCAGAGATTTCCCACAGTTTGACCACTGAATCTTTGCCACTGGACAGGATGTACTTGGAGTTCTTGGAAAAAATGGCGGAGCAGACTTCAGCTCCATCATGGGCCTTCTCAAATGTGGTCACACAGCGGTTGGATACCCCATCCCACAGTTTGATGCTGCCATCCTTACTGCACGTGACGTAGCTGTTGGCTGATGGGTTGTAGCTGACGCCGCTGATGGTGTCTGTGTGCTGGTCCAGCGGGTTGCAAGACACAAAGCACTGGAAGGTGTTGACGTCGTAGAGACGCAGGGTGGGATGCTGCGTTCCAACCAGAAGGAAGTCCCCTGATGGGTGAAAGGAGATGGAACGCAACATTTCTGCTTCCTGTAAGGAAACAATCTCAAAGGTTAAATTGCTACTGATATAAATCACAAGCCAAGAAATGTGTCCAATGCAACAAATTAAAAAAACAAAGATGTGTTTGATGTTAATTAACAAAATCAAACAAAAAAAATTCAACAGAACTATTTTCATTTGACAAATATGATTTGCAGATTTAGATAATTTGGTGTACACAATCTGACCTGTATATATTTAAATGCTCTTTTTGCAGAAGGCTTCGAGTAGTCAAACAGTTTGAGGGTGTAATCTCTTGAGCCGGAGGCGAGGATCTGTTCAGTTGGATGGAAGGCCAGGCAGGTGACTTCATCAACGTGGTCGTACAGGGTCCGAATCACCGGGTGATTCTCCATATTCTGTTGTGCTGTCTCATTCATCATAACCTGACATACAATGAAACAGAAAATAACAGTAAACATGGAAGTTCCAGCTTTGCATCATCAATCCTATTGGAGAAGCCGGTCCTGCCTCACCTCAATGGGCATGGCACTCTTGGCCAGCATGCGCTCTGTGTCCAGTATCTTGATAGAAGCGTCAGCAGAGCCCGTGGCAATCAGCTGGCCATCACGACTGTATGTAGCAACACGACAGGGACCCTTATGGGATGTGACATAGCAGGTCTCATATTCTGACGCCTCTGGAGACATGGTCTGGACATCGGCATCAAATTCCAGGTCAATACCCACACCAGGTGCCACAGTATCTGAGCGTCCAATGGCATACTGAACAGCACTGTCATCATTCTCCATCCCTGACAAGATCAAGATTGTACAGTTAGGGCCACTTGAACCAATAATGTTACATATAGTACAACCATGCAGGGGCAGGCATACAAAACAAACCCTTACCAATCTTAGCTAGCTGCATTAGCTGCTCGGAGGGCGACACGACAGTTGGAGGTTTCACCTCATTGGTGAGACTGTTGGCGATATTGGTGTAGCCATCATAGAGCAGCTGGCTAATGATGAGCTTGTACAGGTGCTGACGGTCCTTGAGAGTTGGTTTGGGTCGATACATGTTGGGTCCCTGTAACGAGAAGAAGTGAGTCAATACCAACAAGTTAGCTGACATTAGCTGTGAGGGAAGACAACAGCTCGTCAGAATATCTGGCGGCTAAATCATCTCCGTTTCACAAGACTGCACCGGTAGCTAATACAACAATGTTAGCAAACAATCAGTTCCAAAAACACATCATACTGGGAGTAAACGGACGTTAAGGCCACTAAGTTAATAACGGTGTACAATGAATGAATGGAAGCGGTGTTGCTAATAACGTTAGCTTTGCTGCTGCCGTTGCTACAGAGCGATAACAGTTAACTGAAGTTAGGCAAGGATATGCCGTCAACGACCGGTGTGTACTCTATTACAACAGCATTAGGTGCTACTGAGGGACAGGAGCTTTATTTGTTGTTGTTCTTTTAAACATAAATGTCTAACCCTTTCCACAGTTTCGATGGCGGTTGCGCGAACAGCTGCGGTTCAGCCAATCTCCACTTCGAAGAACACGATCCAACTGGCCCGCACGGGAACTTTGGCTTCTTCTTCTTCTTCTGCTTCTTCTTTTCCTTCTTCTTCTCCTTTGGAGTTTAACCGCATTTGTCCTCCCTGACTTGCATTACTGCCACCTCCTGGATGTGATCGTTCACTGCTCCCCCACGTTCTTACTGCCTTGTTAGTCCAGTAAACCACTGAACATCCCGATCATTGTCCCTTCATCCCTCTTCATCATCCCCGCACAAAATCAAGCTGTGCTCCACAGTCTCTTTTTCCTGACACTCTTTAGGCCAGTTGGATGTTTTCTTACCGTAAAAATTATCCTGCTTATAACGACTGACGCTCCCCATCATCTCTTGCTGTTCCTATATATATATATATATATATATATATATATATATATATACTGAGAAGATCATTATAATGTGAGTGTACAAAATCTTTCTAGGCTTGTTTTGTTTTTTAAAAAAGGTTTATTTTGTAGCTCAGAAGAAGCACCTGTGTGCTTTTACATACAAACTTTATTGAATATTAAAAACTGGTAAATTGTTTCCCGTTCAATAAAATTGTTTCTGTAATTATCATGATCACCATCATTATTTATTTATTATATTTGTTTATAACGCTGATCGTAATACTTCTCAGGATGTCACTTCAGTCCTATTTTACAAATGACCGGGGCTTTCGCCTCCAAACTTAGTTGAAGAATAGAACCTGAAAGCTAAAGAGATACGAGCGGGACGATGATGGGAGGGAACCCGAGAAGGAGGCTTTCAGTGGAACCGCTGGACTCCAAACCTCGGATCCCTGGAGACCCGGGGATCGATCTGGAGGAGAAACAGAAAGAGAAGAGAAACATGATGTCATGATGGCTGGAGCGTGTGTGTGTGTGTGTGTGTGTGTGTTTGCTTCAACATAGGAAGCTGTAGGTAAAACACATTTTAAGTACTCTGCCTCTGTTCCACACGTCGTCCACCTAGAATATAATGATGTTTTATTACATCAGGATAATCCAGTCCAGTTCAGAAAACATTGTGGGCTTGAAGTTATATTCGGTGTCCTGGCTGCAGCTGTCGGCTGCTGCAGTCCAGTGTTTGTGTCTTCTGTCCACCTCACCAGCTGCCCTCCCTACAATCATCTTCTAGCTATATATAGATATGCCATGATGAGTCCTGTGCAGGGCTGTTTCCACCGTATGAACCCCCAAGCATCAGCTGAGGGTTTCATACGGTGTCATATTCTGATGGAAAGAGCCAGACTGACCGAGCCGAGTGGGACAGGTTGATTCTGAAGTAACTTGCCTTGTTTGGCCCTGGATGTTGGACTTGGTCTGTTTTTCTAAGCTGGAGCTGACGTTTTAATAACAATAATTTATTTTGTTTGGTTTGAAATTATACTTTTTATTCATTAATATTCATAAAATGAGTTTGGGTCAACGCTACCTGATGCTACAGGGACGTACCTTGAGGAACAAAGTGGTATTCTGAGACAAGGTGGACTGCAGCCCCTGTACAGGCTCTAACAAATTATCCCTGCAAATAAATCCTGTTTATTCATTGAATAATATACATATCTATATATACACTGTGGCTGGCTTCCCAACAGACCTGTGAGACCCAGGTTCTCATCCCACGTCACGTAAGAAGCTCCCAGCTTGTCAAACAGCAACGCTTTGGAACGCTCTTGCATTTTACCCAACAAGCAAGTCAGCCTTTGGCATCTCTGTGAGTTGTAACAAACGAGGGGCCAGCCTAAGAACAATCCATGTACGGTGTTGTGTTGTGTTCAACAATCCAGACAGCAACCCCTCGCAGTTGATAGTTTTCTTTGTGTTGGTGCTTTTTTATGCGCCCGGCCACATTTGTATTTGTGGGACTTTTTATTTTGTGGATCAACCTGGTCTTTCGTTAGGCAGGATTTCCTTTGTCCTATTTTCCTCAATGCTTCTCTCCACACTCGGGCCGGAGGGCCGGGTGGACACAGCAGACACAGCAGACACTGCAGACACTCCTCAGTGGAAACCAAGCTGACACTTACTGTCCTCCCGCAGTGGGCCTCACTCGTTAGGAAGGAATTTGGCCCTGGGCTATTTCCTGAAACTGCTTCCACCTTATATTTCCCCGCTGATTCTTCCTTTCCTTCAACTCCTCTTCCTCACCAGAGCCTCTCCTGAAGTGAATTATCACCGCATAAAAAGTGAGATAACTCCTGTAACAATTTGTTTGTTTTCCCGCCCTTTCTCTTATTGCTTTCAGGTGTCCCGCCTGCTGTCAGTCCTGCCTGGTTCCTTTGGTCTTGTCAGCTGAGTCGAGGACCTCTCCTGGTCACTGAGTGAAGATGTTGAAGTTCTTATGTAGATCACGGAACTTAAAGACTTCTAATACGAGCTCATTGGAACACACTTGTCCCACTTTGGGACATGAAATTGGTTGCTGAGTTGATTGAGTTCTCATTGTAGAAGACTGCTGTGTGTGTGCGTGTGCGTGTGTGTGTGCGTGTGCGCGTGCGTGTGCGTGTGCGTGTGTGTGTGCGTGTGTGTGTGCGTGTGTGTGGTTACAGTGTAAATGTTTATGGGAGTTCTTGGGCCCCCATAAACTGGTATATAAATGAATCATGAATGAAGATGTGGTGAATCATGCAACACAGTTTTAGTTATGATTCAGTGGATTATGAATTTGAGCAAACACTCACAACGTCATGCAGCACCACATGAAACACACACTGACATCTCAGGACAACATGGTGAACTTACCCTGGACACAGCGAAAACTGTGGATCAGACCAAAACAGAAAGATTAATCTGCCGTCTTTAGTTCTCCTAATTCGTTGCATCAATACAAAGGTGACAACCAACACACACACACATCGTAGGTTTCAGTCGAATGTAAGTTTCCAGCATTAATGGAGCCAAATTGTTCCAAGTTGCTGTGTGTGCTGCAACCTGGGAGAACCTTGAGTCTAATGCAGTTTCATCACATTAAAAACAAACTTATTTTTAGTTTAAAAGTTGTCCATTTTCTTCTACTTATTCGGACCGAGGTCGCGGTGGCATCCCACTGCCCTACTTCACTACTTTTACGTCCCCCAGCTGAACTAAGGAGTTGCCAGGCGGCGCTTCATTCAGGACACCACCCAGGTAGTCCACTGAAAGAGATGTCAGGGATGTTCTCTCCACGCCACATCGTTGCAAGGTGGCAACACTCCTGCTTCACAGGGAGAACTATAAAACACTGTCGCTGAGCCAGGGACACGTGAGTATCCCCACACCTGCCCTGACGCCTTCCACTCTGGTGATCTGAAGGGAAAGAGAGTCCCGCCCCTCTCCAGCGGTCTGCTTCCATTGCTGCTCCTGTACATGGAGGTGAGCCCCACTTTATCTAGCTGCTACTGCCCATCCTTCACACTACCTCCCCCAACAGAGGGGTGACCTGCTCATTGGCATGCAGAGGTCCCTGCCTCTGTGAAGCTGCCTACCAATCACTGCTCATTAGTTATAATGTCATGTTTCATCTACTGCCCGGCAATTTTAGCAAAAAACAAACATACACATCCATTTCCCAGTTGTCACCTTTGTCTTCCTGCAGTAAGCCAGTCTGCCGGTTGCCGAGCACGAAGGCCAGGAAGGAGAGGATGAGGGCGTCCAGGATGCCGATGACAGCCAGGATGTAGGCCCAGCGCACCGAGCAGTTGCCCAACGTGTACTTCCCGGTGTTTTCACCACACATGTCCCGAATCACCTCTGCGTCCCAGCCATCCGGGAAGATCGCACAGCCAAGCACCAAACACAATGCTGGGAGGGGAGGGGGGGGGGGGGGGGGAAAATGAAAGGGGGG
>CAAKHC010013528.1:13894-24828 GCA_901007825.1 Macroramphosus scolopax
TGTCTGCAGATGGGTGAACTCACTGAGGATGGATACATCACTGGTTTCATGTGATCAGGCTGAATGCAGGCTGACCACATGAAGCTGTGATCTTTGATGTGACCTGCTGAAGGTGTTGGATCACATCCCCATCCTCTGACAGATGTTTGTCCACATGTGCATTGACAGAATGAGTTACTGGTGAATCCCAGCCCGCCAACGAAGCCCCACAACCTGTTTATGTTGACAAATGTGTGATTACTGTGAACGGACGTGTTTTTGCGTCAACCCAACATCAGCTGTGATGACAGGAGACGGTGATACATTCCTCTTGGAGGGGTTCCCTCCTCCTTAAAGGGGTTTGAGGACCCCAGAACATCTGACTTACCGCAGAGCAGCTGCATCCAGGCGCACGTCTTGTAGACTGTCGCCGTGTTGCAGAAGAAGAAGAGAGCGAAGCAGGCGATGCAGATGAAGACGAGCAGCGTGGACGTCAGCACGAAGAAGGACGCCGCCTTGAAGGCTCCCGACGGGATGGAGCTGAGGTCGGAGAAGCTGCCCTGGCACGAGAGCTCCCGGTTGGAGTTCCCGTTGCACGTGCAGTACTGGAACAAGCCGAAGTGTCCAGCTTGGGGGGTGTTGACGCTGTCGCCGATCCAGTAGGGCTCAATGAACACGACCACGTTGATGATGGCCAAGCAGATGGTGAAGATCGCCCACAGGAGCCCGATGGCCCGCGAGTTGCGCATATAGATGTCATGATAGGTTTTGGAGTCTTCTTGCAAAGGCAGCATCTTCCTCTCCCACCGCCAAACCCCCTCACAGCAGCCTGGACCCGGTGCTCCCTCTTCACCTGATCTCCCTCTAATCCTCCTCTGACTGTGGGCAGAAAGAGTGAAATGATATTCTGAATGTTCCGCAACAAATATTCAAAGGTGGTGAATCCCCCCCCCCCCCCCCCTCCTTCACAAACCCAGCCAACCGGAAATCTACATCATGTACTTTTTTTTTTATATTACACTATCACGCTCATGCTCTCAAGGCTCCCCCTCCTCATCCTCACCACCGAATCAGTCCCTCTCCCCTCAGCTACGGAGCCGAACCAGCGGTCTGCATGAGATCCGTTGTTTCCTCTCATCACTGCAGCTGATGTGGTGGCATCGATCTGCATTCACTCCAAAGGGGGACAGAAGCAGATCTCCCACTGCTCCCACTGCTCCCACTGTCTCCCACTGTCTCCCACTGTCTCCCACTGCTCCCACTGTCTCCCACTGCCTCCCACTGTCTCCCACTGTCTCCCACTGCTCCCACTGTCTCCCACTGTCTCCCACTGCTCTCCCACTGCTCCCACTGTCTCCCACTGCTCCCACTGTCTCCCACTGTCTCCCACTGCTCCCACTGCTCCCACTGTCTCCCACTATCTCCCACTGTACTGCTCCCACTGTCTCCCACTGTCTCCCACTGCTCCCACTGTCTCCCACTGCCTCCCACTGTCTCCCACTGCTCCCACTGTCTCCCACTGTCTCCCACTGCTCCCACTGCGGGGTTGTTTGCAACCTCTGTGCCTCTGTTTTGGTGGTATTCATATTGCAGGGCGTTGAGTTTGGGGGAATCAGAGGGCATCATGGTGCCATCTTCTTGCTGAAGGGATCAACAGGGGACAGTATGACAATTGTGGAAACATTTATTTGTTTCTGTGTGTGCAGGAAATAAAAACAAATATTTTGAAAGTGAATGATGATTTACTGTCTTGCGATTGTTTCAACAAGAAAAGACCATTTTAGATACGTAACTGCAGGTCTCGTTGTAACTGTGTAAGACTTGTTTACATTCTTGAATATTAAAATAATAAAATGCTAAACTAGACAGACTATACAACCTTAAATAAGCTATTCAGAGAGAACCTCATATGCCGTCAATAAGGATATTAATTGTGAAAATATTGTAATCAAATATCAACACCTTTAAAAAACATAATGACATAAAATCAATAATTTATATATAAAACCTGGGTATTTATTTTGAAACCCCTGCAATGCTTCCAGATGCCCGCTGGATGGCAGCCTTGTGACAAACAGAGTGTTTCGATACCAGAGGGGTGACACATTCACACAATCTGAACTAATGAAAAATAAAACAGATGCAGATGCTCCCATCCAGAACAGAGGGATCACTGACTGCTTTTATGAGGATGAAGATGATGTGAAGTCTCATTATATGCCGAAGCATTGTCAGTCAGCAGACCTCAACCTAAGTGAAGACCTGTGAAGTGAATATTTTAGCCGTACATGTTGGTTCCATGCTAATACCATGGTGTCCATACTGAGACATCGACATGCAGCACACAGACGTATTGATCTTTCATTCCTTGTCCATGATATGTACATCAGTGGTTGTGGGGTGAAGGATCACTGTAGTCTGAGCTCACATTCATAATGTCCTTAAAAGTGATGGCCAGTGAGAGATTGAAACATTTACAAAGACACAAAACTGTACAGCTTGTGCATGACGGTAGACCCAGTGAGGTCAAGGTGCAAGAACACACCCGAGTTAAACACTTGTGAGGTTTGAAGACAAGACAAATCTTCAGATATTCTATTGTTGGAACAAAAGTGACGTTTTTTTATTCAGTTTGAAAAACCTCTAGAAAACATTAACTTGGCTGGCTAATTCAAATGGGACTTGATACCGTCTTGGTTACTAGTTCATAGGACGATATGAGTGGGAGTCAGAGTTAAGATCTTATATGTTGCTGTAACCAGTGTTCTAAACATCCCAATCTGACTTGAGGACATGCCTGATCATAATTACTGTCTTGACAGTGACACAATCATAGATTGGACTTAAGTCATATGAACTGTTGGAAACATGATGTATCGTTGCTCTACAACTTGAAGGAGGATGGGACCTCTCCCGGTCACCAGAGCCCCCCCTCCTCACCTACTGCATGACACTTTCTCTATGTTGGAGAATAATGACAACGAACTTTTTAAGAGACTGAACCCCCTCAAAGCATCCTGGCCAGACTCTGTCTTTCTCAGAGCCGGCCCAAGCCTTTTGGAGAGGGGCAATACCTCCATTCGTTCAGATTCACAGCCAATGACCTGACCTGCAGGGCCTGCACAGGCCAGCAGGGGCAGCACTGGGTTCAGCTGCCCCCAAACCATAAGCCTACTTTAAAGGCCGGGTCTATATTTGGATTCAAAGTTAAGTCCATTATTGATTACATACATTCAAGGTTCCACACAGACATTGTGGCAGAAGCAGAATTTCATGTTTTAGATACATCACATCACATATCCTGTGATATTAACCTGAGGGCCCATTCAGACATCAACCCAGAACCCACTGGTATGATTAAGGAGCCTATTAAGACACATCACATTCTGTATTTGATCTGGGGCCCATTAACAGGGTAATACGCCCCCCCCCCCCGCCCTGTATTAATATAGTAGTTATTTAACCCAACCAGTGCCTTATTAACATTAGAGGGTCCTGAAATCACTCATTTAGTTTTAACTCTCATATTTGAAGTGAAACACTAAGTGTGGTTTACTGAACTTGAATTGAAAAATAACAAAATACAACAGCAGCATTGCATTTGTTGGAAACAAGTAAACAGTTTAATGACTAAACTGGAAAAGATCTGCAAATGGCATTCAATGTACCTTCAACAGCAAAATAAAACCAAAATAGACAATATAAATGTAAACAATGGAATCAAAAATAAAATATCTTACTTAAAATAAATAAAAACCTAAATAGATACTTAAATAGTTAAAGTGCCTCAGTATTCCACTTTTGTTTTAAAACTTTTAACTTTAGTTTTAAACTTCTTAAAACAGTCACTAAAAATATTAAATAAATTATTTGCTGAAATAATGACAAAACTGAATCCTAAAAATGAAGAATAATAACAACAAGGGTTCAACAATGACAATTATTCCTGAAGACTGTAGGACCTGGACCCCTGATGTAATGTTTCAACCACAGATGGTGTCCCCCAGGTGAAGTAATTAGCCTAAATGAGTCTCTGATGTGATATGAGACATCTGCAGAAGGATCAGAGTCTGATTTGGCCACTTCTCTAATCTTACTGTCTTCATGTGATTGGAGAGATCTGGATGTTGGATCTCACACTCGGTCTGTGGTGTCAGTGATGGAACTGGGACAACTTTATGGTCAGTTTCAGGACACTGTAACATGCATAGTTCTTAATAATCAAAAAGTCCTATAGCATTTAATTAGACCTTATAGAATCTGTTTATACTCCGGTATAAGATAGCTGAGTTAATTTTCCCTTTATTCCTTTTAACATTTCATGGAATTCCTCTATTTGTCTTCTTTGTCTTTCAGATTTGTCTCTCATGTGCTCTGGTCCGGTGATGGTAAGTAACATTTCAGATAAGTTAATATTAACATTAGTCTTTGTTTTAAACACATTTCAAATGGTTTCTGCCTGCACACCTCAGAGATTCAGTCCAGCGGCTTTAAATTTAAAATTAGACCAATTCTGCTGCTGATTTTTAAAGCCCAAATCGACCAATCCGATTTCCCCGTTTACTGTAAATATGCCAACAGGAGCTGATGCAACTGTCAGAGTAGCTTTGTGTTGTACATCATAACATGGATTCAGTCTTGCTGTGACATCATCATGTTGATCAAAACAAACAGAAATATGTGAAGATCAGTGAAGCGAGTCTGGATGAAGTCTGAATTCTGGGAAGCCAGTTCCTGACTTTTGGAGATGCAGGTCATAGTTGTATTGATTGAAAATCATCTCCATCTCTTACTTTCTGCCAAGATACCCTTCAGGCTTCTCCAGGTGACAGCTTGTTAATCTTCAGCAGTTCAGACTCCCTGTTGGTGTTTTCTTCATGAAGTTCTTCATTCCACCCGTCAGCGAAGGCACCAGAGTTTATGATGAGACGGGAACTAAGGTGGATGCAGATGTCTTTGAAGAAGTAGTACAGCATCCCAACCACGGTGTGTTTACTATCAGATCTGACAACAGGAAACTTGTTCTCTCTTGATTCCATCTACGTCAACATAGTCCATGTTGACCAAGACTTAGTTACACTTGTAGGTTGTGAATACCCGACAAATGGTTGGTGTTTATTAGTTTGTTTTCTCCTCCCTCTCCTGATCTACACTTACGCTGTGGCTCTGATGCTTCACTCATCCTGGATGAGGATTACAGTCCTTCCAGACGACGTCAGAACATGGATAAAGATGCCAAACATGTAAGTTCATGTGTAAAAGGGACTGCACAGATTTTTCAGGTGTATTTACTGTCAGTTGTCCAAGATTATTAACTTTAGTGAATATTGACTTGTCTTCTACTCTGTCCTTTCATAGCTTAGAGTTTACAATTTTAAATGTACCATGTCTTTTGAGAACAATGTTTTATTTTTTCTAATTTCATCACCCCCCATTAGGCATTTAACATCTCCGATCTGGGCTGCAGGTGGATGCTCGGTGGGGCTGAGACAGCAGGCAGTGATGCTGATACAGGGGCAGCAGGGAGGGATGGGAAATCACTGCAGTTTAAAGAGCCCGCTCAATGGGGAGGTTGTGATTGGTACGTGATGTGGAGATCGGGGCTGGTCACATCTGTGCAGCTGTGCAGCTCCAGTCGACTGCCTGAGCTCGTTCGCACAAGTCGCTCCGCTGTCTGTCCGTTAACCCTTAGATGCATAAGTGGGTCACAGACGACCCGGTGAGGTTGTTCTCTTG
Organism: Macroramphosus scolopax; assembly: GCA_901007825.1. Lineage (NCBI taxonomy): Eukaryota > Metazoa > Chordata > Actinopteri > Syngnathiformes > Centriscidae > Macroramphosus > Macroramphosus scolopax. Next base: position 19,610 of record CAAKHC010013528.1, read on the forward strand.
AAATATCTTGGTAATGAAAATGTTTTAGTTCTTGTATTACCACCCCGAGCTTCCAAAGGGGGTCGAAAATGACCCGCATGCATTTCCTATGTAATCTTATGGGAACCTTTGAAAACTGTGGCTGTCAGGTATAAATTCACTGTAACCACACAGACTATATCAGAATTGTCACCCCTCGGGAAGATTATTTTACACAGCAGGATCACTAGCCTGCCTCCTGCGCAGCATCTCCTGGAGAAGAATCTCACTATTGTAGGGACTCTGCCAGACATCCCTCCTCTGATGAAGCCCTCTGAGTCCAGGGAGGTTCACAGCAGAGTTTGGATTCAACGGCAGCCTTACCATGATCAGCTATGTCGGGAAGAGAGGAATGGCTGTGGTGCTGCTGAGCACGTTGCACCACAACAAAGCAGTGGAAGAGTGTCGGGTTTCTAACATCAGCTCGATGAAGCTCTCGTGAAGGTTCAGTCAGGAAGACCTATGTTATCACCTGCCACAGTTGTATTTATTTCTCATCACCGGTCCCACATGAGACCTCGTTATGTCCTTGCTGTCAATGTCGGCCGTGCTCAGAGACATCAGCTGGTCTCAGCAGCTGATCACAACCGTCCAATAGCGTAGTGACACACCTCTGTTGTTAGCCTATCATACTACTGCTTCCACTTCTTAAATATGTTCTCCCTCAGCTTCCAGTTCTCTCATGCTGCTGACGTGCAGTCCCACCGCCACTCAGGACAGTCATCTACCACCAGAGTACACAGCTTCATTACTTATGTAAAAGTACAGACACGGCTTGTTCAATTTTACTCAAATACAAGTAAAAGTACCAGTCAGATTTTTACTTAAGTAAAAGTACTGAAGTACTTGTTTTTAAACGTATTTTAGTATCAAGAGTAAATTAGGACACGGCGTGAGATGCCTCGAGTGCTTTGATTGACACATTCGTGGCTTTCATCATCACTGTCTGGCTCGATTTAAATTCCGACAGCTTTCGTCTGTAAAATTCTTCACTTGTATCGACACTTCCCGAGTGTTTGGTGCTCTGGTGTCTCTGTAAATACGCTGGCTTCATCAGCCAGGGCTTCACTGCAGAAGAAGCACTGAGGCTGCGGTGGGTCTGCAGAAGTAGAAATGAATCCAGATAATATCCATGTTTCACTGTACTGTCTTGGTTTCAGTTTGGCCTCTTTCTTACGTTTCTCAGCGGGCTCCTCTGAACCCTGACCTGAGTCCAGAGCAGGCGGACGTTTCAGCCATAGCAGACCTACCAGTACTTTTCTGGCTGCAGGTTTCATTGTGGGATTTTGGCGGTTGTGCCACAGACTATTGTCTCCCTAGGGAAACTAATCGCGCACTATCATTTTTTACGGAATTATTATTTTTTTAACTTCACCTTGGAATTCCACGTACCCCCTGCAGTTCCCTCGCGTACCACTAGGGGTAAGCGTACCCCCGGTTGGGAAACACTGGTTTAGTGTTTGCTTATTACTGTGAAATTATTTCCTGCATGGATGGAAGTCCCAGGTTGGCTCAGTCAGGTTGGAACAGCTGGGGGTTGTCTGCTCTGACAGCCTTATCACATATTTACTGGATAAAAGATATTTCAAGTCGAATTGAAAAAACAACCTTTACTTATGTATGTAGTTCTGTGCTTGCATAATATTACTGTTTCACGGAACAGCCACTCTTGGCTTTTCGGACAGTCTTACTTTTACTTCCGGGTCACATATCTTATTTTTCCCCGTATTTTGCTTCAAACAAAAAAACGAAAAAGTGAATTTGCAAAAACAAATCGGAACATATTTTTTTAATTAGTTTGTCCGTTATTCGTTTTTGGTTCAAAAAGAAAAACACAAAATACAGTTCGAAAGTAAATGTGAATTACATTTTAGTACCCTGACCTACATTAAGTAGCAAAGAGTAATTAAGAATAATCCTCACCATAGCTAATTTTATATATTTCAAATATTTTGTGGGTTGACGATACAATTACAATAGAGATGTATTTCAATCTAAATAAGGTAAAGTATGGGTATTATATTTATTATACTTTATTTGAAATTTGCCGATAGTTACAATCAGGTAGATTAAAAAGCTTACATTTTTAAGTTATTCAAAATCAGTCGGAAACATAAACTTGGATTTGGAATAACAAACGTCATTGAAACCGGAGTGACTGTCACGTCACGTGGTCATGTCAACTTCCTGTTTACGCTTGGATGTTTTACCTGTAACGATATTACACTGATTGCAACACCGCTCTCCACTGCTGGCACCCTCGTCCACAACAACATTTGCAGGATTGACATCTACAGCTGCGGGATTTCACGTTATAACTTGAATCCGTTTTTCGTTATGGTCATGCTTACTAAAAGATATTAAGACGTGACATTCTGGAAACGTGAGCAGGCCGGGAAGGATCCTGGACATTTCCTGAGTCCAGCGTACCGGAGTTCAGTCAAGTAACGCTTGTTCTGTGTGTTTGGCGTCAGTTCAGCTTATATCAAAAACACAAACAAAACAGTTGGGATGTGGGAGAAGACTACGGGGTTTTAAATTGGTTCTTATCGGTATACGCGGGCTCTGAGGTAGCGAGAACGACTGGACGACACGCGTGAAGCTAAATTAGCCTGGAACGTAAACTAGTTCTAGCTAACTCTGGCTGTGCGGACTGGCTGAACTTGTGTTGGTAGAGTGGAGCAGGTCACCGGTGCCCTGAATTCAGGAAGACTACCCGGCTCAGGCCCCCTCAAGCGGGCAGTCAGGAAGAGGCTGGCTGGGAAGGGATGGCCTGGTCGGTCCTCCCGTTCCAAGGGACAAGGCGCAGCGGTGTTTGAGGGAGGTCGAGTCCGGTTAGAGGCCACCACCGCGGTACGAGGAGCTATGATGGCCGCCTCCTCCCCAACGGCCGGCGGCTTCAGGGCCTCCGGGCTGTCGGTCAGAAAGAGCGAGGAAATAGCGGATTTGATAGATTTGTTTTCCAAGACCCAGTACAGAGCAAAGGAAGTAACTCCTCGGGTGAGTTTGACGGGGACACCGTTCAGTGTCCTATGGAAGCTGTGTGTCAACCTCTTGTGTGTATTATATATTGAACCGCCTTGCTTAGTGTCTGAATTTTAAGTCACGTTGTACAAAAGTATCGGCACATACATGTTCTGCCGTTATTGTGGGCTATAAATTACTGTTGGTTAGAGCGTCTCACTTCGGCATGTATGTCACACACCACGCGGGACTTGGTTTCACTAAATTTACATTCAATTTTAAATAACACTCCTTGTTTTTCCCACCTAAAAGCTCATTAGATGATTTCGATTCGTGTTGTTGTTGCATGTTTCTCCATTCTCCTTTGCGTACAACCCGTAATCAGAGCTCAAGTGTGTGCAGTATTTAAATCTTCCTGGTTTGATTCATAAAAACTCTTTATGTGTATTTTAGCACTTTGTGCCAGTACTAGCTAAGCAATAATGTACACAATTCATAGTGTTTGAATTAACATCTATACAGGAGTATAAAGTACAGTGCATTTTGAAACAACTCACATTCCTGAGGGTCATGGTAGGTTGCATCTATAAAGTGTAACAAAAAGGTTGATCTTTAACGCTGCCTTTTGACAATCATAAATTTGTATATATATTCTTAAGAGATGACTAGTATTTCATCTTGATCGGTATAAAAAATATGAAAAAAGTATGTCTAAAAGTGTAAAAACAAAGTTTTTAAGACCATGCAATTTTGACTGTTTTAGTGTAGGCAAAAACACATTTTTGGTACACTTCTCATTCAGATGTGTCAAGTCTGTCTTCAAAATGATTTTCAATTATGTAGTTTCATCTAAAAGGTCTGTTATTTCCCAGGTGAAAATGAGGTTCCTGGCAAACCACTAACAATACTTCTGTTTTGCCTTTTTCTCAGATGGAGGCGATTGAGAAGCGTTGTCTGGAGTTATTTGCCAGAGATTACAAGTACAGTGTAATCCATAACTCCAATGGAGATGTTTGTGGCCATTACCCCCGCCAGATAGTTTTCCTGGAATATGAATGCACCGATGTTGAGAGAGACAGGTACCTCACCACTACTATGCCAATCTATCATTTCCAATACAAATCCAGGCTATTTGATTACCAATCATCCTGTTTGTCTGTGTTGTTCCTCTAATCATGCACACCGGACTGTGCTGTAGGGAGCAAAGGTTAGTCTTTGCTCCTCTGATTACATCAAGGCAGCAGAGGTGTGAAGTTGCTGCTTTATCACATGTAGTTACGTTGCAGCTGGATAACAGATGCAAGAAATCCTCATTCCTCATTGCTTAGAAATGTAGCTCCGAGATTATCAGAGTACTCGGTTGACAGAAGTTCATGTAATTTATTAAGCAAAAATGTAAAACATTCACTTGCTCATCTCTGTTTTGTAACATAGAAAGTAGAATCCTATTCGAGGCAAGTTCAGTTCAGACAAAACAAACAAAATGAAGACATTTTATGTGCTGAATGGGTTGCCCTCTGAACCTCAGTCAATGTCTGGTTGCTTTTTTCTCTTGTTACATTTATAGTCACTTTGTCCTGTTTCTGTAGAACATGAGCCCAAACATCCCTCGAAAGAGGAAGAACTCCTGTAGTTCCTGTCTTGTGCAATATAAAATAGTTATGATGCCATAATACTCATAATAAATAAGAAACAATGAGAGTTGTTTCCAAGTGTCCATACACCTTGACAATATTAGATGAATAGTAATTGATACATGTAGGTATATTTTTCTATATTTCTATATTTGTTTCTGTTCGTTATCATTCAGTCACAGAAGACTTGTTGCTGTGTGTTGTCAATACACTCTTGATTACTTAAGTTTAAAAAAGACACGTCTTTTAACATTCTCTGTAACTTCTTTAAAGTGTTTATAATCAATGTTTTTATAAGGACAATGTGCAACTTTGAAAGCGACTCTGCTATTAGCTCCAACTTCACCTTTTGTTTTCTCTTTCCACTCATAGCAGTGTTCAGCCCCAGCAGGCAGCTGTTTTCAAGGCACTACGAAGTCACTGTCCTCCAGCTGTTCAGCAGCAATAACAAACAGATAGGAGCTATCTTGTGAACATAGTGCAATATTCAGCAGCTAAAGAGAGAGATATTTCCTCAGGGTTCAATTGGGGTCGAAAGCAGGCTAAAGGAGAGTGAATATTGGTCTTACATTCACCAGGTGGACTGAAAGGACTGAATCATTA
>CAAKHC010013529.1:0-17708 GCA_901007825.1 Macroramphosus scolopax
TTCTTTTACTCGTGGTGGGAGAGCAGGTGGCAAAAACAACACTTCCTTACATTTCAATCAGGAGAGACAAGTGTATGACTTGAACATGAATGTTTATTCTGACAAGATATGCGATGATTAACCCTTTGTAGGGAGTGTATTTGGCGCATGGACTCCATGGGGAATTTTTGATTTGTAGATGTCTGTCCTGAATAGTGGTAGGATAAACCCCCCCTGGAGTCCAGATACTGGTGGTGGTGGTGGCTGATGATCCCTCTGGTCTGTTGGGCTGGAGGATGGAATGGAGGTGATGATTCTGACTTGACCGGTGGAGTTGGGGTGGTGGTGGGAGTGCCCGTCAGCAGCATGCGAGAACTGGAAGCTGAGAGAGAACTTATTTAAAAAGGAGAAGCAGTGATATGATAGGCTAACGACAGAGGTGTGTCACTACGCTATTGGCTGGTTGTGGTCAGCTGCTGAGACCAGCTGATATCTCGGGTTACGCCCCGAAAATGACAACAAGAATATCATGATTCATGTGGGAGGAGTTATTGTCGATGTGGCTTGTGATAATATAGGTCTTCCTGACTGAACTTGCGCTAGAGCTTCATATAAAGGTGGACTGCAAATGATGGAACTTGATCCATGAAGTATGAGGCATTATCAAGTTCTGTCCCTCTGTCCTTCTGGGTATATATTTTGTATGTGTATGTGTATCAAACTCTTACATGTTCATGTATCAAATGTCCCAGTCACATTTCCCAGTGTACTCACTTCCTTAAATAATTGATTTACTCATTCACTCACTGGGAAATGTTAAATCAATGCAACAGTAGGAACCAGAGTTATGAAGGAAGCTCATCCTTTTCCTTGATCCTGCGAGCCTCCAGAATAGTTTTAACCTACATTCCAGCAACAAGAGTATTACAACAGCAGTGAAAGCAGAGAGTCAGTGTTCATTTATTTGGCTCTGCTATAACATTTTGTAAGAAGAACAAGTGTAAATGCGATAGAGGTTCAAAATTTGCATTCACTCCCTTCTTGCTATTCAGAGACTTGTGCTTCCTGCAGTTTCCAATTCCCCGTGACAGCACCGGGATGTATTCCGCCTCAAGGATTTAAGTATAAATAAGTGAAAGACATTTGATTGCAGTTACAAATTTTTTTTATTGTAACTCACTGTCGGCGCCGGCTCGCACCAACACTCAAGGCAGATAGAACAGCATAAGCCTAAATGTCACATTTAAATAGGCACAGTATAGCAAGAAGTGATGATCTTTAACATTGTTAAGAACATGGAATGACCCCTTGAGTATGAAGGGCGATGACTTATTTACTGGATCAATCAGTGGGGGGAATGTTCATCAGTAGTCATTCTCAAGCCTGAAATCAAAAGAGGAGGAGCATTGTGCAGGGGGACTGTTGTTATAGTTCAGAAAACAGACAAAATCCTGGATGCAAACAACATCATATCAAACGTTCAACCGTTTTCCGGTTTTACATGCAAAACAGAGCCAAAGCACGATTTGTACACACACATCCAACGGTTCTGGAAGCAGAGTTCACTGCATTTTCGACGACTTGCCAAAATATGAGACACGCGTTTGGGTGCCTTCCGTGACATTCCAGTGCAAAGGTTCAAATTAACTTTAGTGCTCACAAGACACTGTTTTCAAAACTGCTTTCTCCTCTGTGATCTGCTTACTCGAGCAGAATTTAATACCCGTTTCAGAAATCTGCTGCCTTTTTTCATTGTGCCTCATCCTTTTAAAACTCTTCTTAGATTTGAATCCACAGATTTAGTTAATCCTATATTTGTCCACTCTGTGAGAAATACAAAATACACAGTGTTTGATTATTCCTACAGGGATGTAAAAGAAACAAAATAAAATCAATAGCCAAGCGAAAATGAACAACAGAAATCGGATGGTACAATTATATCCTGATGCACACGTAAATGTATTTGGCAAAGATAGACAAATGTTGTATGGAATTATATTTATTGACAACATTTAATTTCATTTATTTATAGATACTTTCTCTAGAAATTGTCACTGCACGTCAACAAACAGAACAACACGTCATATTCCCAAAAGTAGAAACGGAACAGTTAAACGAGGAGAAGATGTCCTACCAAGTCATGACCTCATGCACCAATTCACCGCCAGATCAAAGCAACACCAGGGCAGTTTGACTGGTTGTAAGCACAGTATGAAAAAATACAGACTCACCTCATTAAGACAAGTAACAAGACTATGTAAAAAACAATAACTACTGTATAAACCCAGGAACACAGACTTAAAATGTCTGCGTGCGCCTGTTGTTTTCTTATTGAACGTTATAGAAAAGAAAACATCCATCTTTGTGATCATTCAACATGCAACTGTTCCAGTTGAGCGGAGCTCAAGAAAGTTAGTGTCTCTCTTTTCCCCCTTGTAGTTTGGGTGTTTGCAATCTTCTTTTAACGTAATGTGTGCAGTACTCAGCAGCACCACTGTCCATAAGGTCGAGGGGGGGAAGCTTCGGGTTGATCAGGATCTTTTGTAAGTCGTCGCCCGAGGCTACGGAGAAGGAGGTGTCTTCAAAGAATTACAAGATCCTCCCTGGCTGTTACTCGTATTCCCCTGGTACTGCAAAGACAAGTCAAGCAGAAACAGTGCAACGAGTTCTTTAATGCGTGTACGGAATAAACAGATGTACGTTCAATAACGATAAAACCCGCAGCCACATGTCGAAACCCTCTTTTCCATTTTGGAACGTCCAAAAACATATTTACCTCCTACGGTGTCGTAATTGGGCAGAAAAACAAGAATGCCATTCGTTATATTCTAGATTTATGTGTGTTGAGTGTGTTCATGCATTTGCTTATATTGATTGGAAATAGACTGTATTGCTGTGATTGTTTTTCTTGCCAACAGCAAGCAAAAGGATAAAAGCTTTCGCAGACAAAGCGGCTTACTTGGCAGACAAGCATGTAAACAAGCTTGTATTTGGAACCTTTTTTGCCATATTAGGACTGCTTTGCATATCGGGGGTGGGGGGTGCATCCCTGAGGCTCATACAATAATGTCAAAGTGCGACATTCTCTAATAGCCCCAAAGGAAACACAACAATCTCAATTTCCTGTGTTCTCTGACTCCGGCTTCATATTCTGTGGGTGCAGACCTCTGATTCACGCACAGTTAAACCCATCGTGCATGGCCGGGTGCACAGGCCAGGGACACTATCCCTCAACTTCACAGCGTGGCTTCTCCTTCTCAGCGACAATATCAGTTCTCAGCCTCTCTATTTCCAGCAATTCAAAGTAAACGGAAAGTTTAACTAGTAAGTCACTTCTCACTTATTAAGCATGTGTTTATAACTGCCCACAGAAAGCTGAGTGGAACTATATGTCTGGCACTACATGCACCCCCTCAGGCCTGAGGCCAAATCACATCAGGGCTCTGTTTTCCATGTGCCGCTCCCTGGTTTGACTCAACTGGCACACTATCAGAGGCAAGTGGTCCGTACTGTAATCTGTCCAGTAATGCCAAAAAAACAGTGTGCATAGAACTTGCTTTTTTTTTATACATAAAAGAGCATAAAATGTACACTAGGCATCGCCATGGTTACTGTGGACTTTTACAGTTAACCACATTTTGCTCTCACTGAAGATTATTAGATCACAGATATTGCACAGATTTTTATTTCCAAGCTCTCTGGGCTGGTCTTGAACGTTACATATAGGTTTTGCTTTTCATTGAGATGTGTTGGTTCCATCCACATTCCTGTTATAACTGACCTGAATCCATATTCACTTCGGAGGTGAATTGCAAAACAGCTGTTGGCAGCGTACAATTGTTTTGCACAAAGCTAAATAAAGAGAATATTTTAATATCTACACCTAATCTACATTTTTTCCTGCATTGGTTGAATCTACTAACGAACCAAAAAACTGTTATCCACTGTTAATTAGACTCAGCCTGCCAAAGGACCGAAGCCTCAAAACTACACAATAGCTTTTTTTGAAAGGAGCAGCAGCTTAATGGGTTCAGCAGATAAGAAAAATAAATTGTTTAAAATCTGGTCAGTCCTCATACATGCATAGAACTACTTGTCAGATCACAGTGAAGTCCTCACCTCAACAAGAGGATGCCAGTGGGCGACAGGTTTTCGAGGATATGTGAGCATTTCGCTCCAGTGGTCCCGACCGAGGTTGTCTGCATCATTGCCGACCCGGCACACACCAATAACCTCATTATGGCCCACACTGTGGGGAAAAGAGAGGAAGAGAAAATCTGATAGCAAACCACTCTGAAAATAAAGATACAGAACATATACATTGACTACAAACACAATACTTGGATCGCTGCTGTCATCAAGTGTTAAAGATGCTCATGCAAAAGACGATTTATATGAAGACGTGTAGGAGTTTCCTACCGGTCATAGTCCATCACTGCAATCAAGAGGCTGATCTGCTCTATGTTTTCTGGGGGGACATCGAAGACAATGGCCTCATTATAGACTGGATTCAAAGTGTTCCTCTTTGTTGACGTTTTCCTCTTCTTCAGCCTGCGACCATCGCACATTAGCGAGACCTTCACGTATGGATCTATAGAGACGGGAGAGAAGCAGGAGGGGAAAATTCAATTACATCGACGATACCGGTGAGACTCTGCAGTTATATAAACGGTATTGGATTGTTAATTACCAGATGCACCAGTGATATCCATAGCCTTGAGATTGCGAGCCTTTATCATTGTAATTGTCAATCTCCCCGCAGTGGGCAAGTAACAGAGTGAAAACATCAGATCCCCCAGGTCCACGTTATCCTGGAAGAAACACACACAATTGGTCTATTAGTACATTTGAATTACATACAGATACCTTTTTTTTTTTAAATGCATGCACGTTATTTGTGCTACTTTTACTGCAGTGGCCAAGGCTGCAGGATAATTCTGACATTTGGTCATGTAGGTGATGTTGGGCGGAAAGGAAAAGATACCAAGCATGTGCATGGTTAATGTGGCATGAAAAGGCAAAAGTAATTAAAAAAATATCCCAAGACTCCGAAAGGTTAAGGAACACTCGTTTCTGTAGTGTCCTAATTAACACCCGTTCAACCAGAGATGGAGACTTCTGTTCAGCTGCAGAAAGGCGGATGCCAACTTAGCACGTCTTGGACTTAAAATAACTCCTATAAAAAGGTGAGAACCAGGTAGGCACAAAACATGTAGTGATAAATCTCATCCATATGGTTGAGAAAAACCTTTATTATTACAGATGAGTAGGATGATTTTTTTGGAGCCATCATGATGAAAAATATTCAGCCAGCCTGCACTGTAAAGTGTGACTAGACGTTTTTCAGCCAAATGCGTGCCAGCGGGATTAATCACTTGGCTGCAGTATTTGTAGAAAGGGAGCCGACAGAAATGTACTCGCAGTACAATTGTTAAGATAAAAATACAGGTGGGAAGAGAGAAATAGTTCTGGGTTTTGTGTGCTCCTGTCTTCATGTTTTTTTTTTTATTATTTTTATCTTTTTGTCAAAGATACTTAAACAGTATTGAACCATTGATCTTGGTTGTTTTGAGCTTCGCCACAAAATTCAATTACCAATCTGCTGTGGTATCAGCTGTGCAGTCTTAAAGCTGGCAGTGAAACAAACCATATGTTCAATCCCACTGGAAATCATGATGCAATGATTACTTCTCCTTTCCATCGATTAAGGACGTTACTCCTTTTATTCTGACAAATAGGCTCCACCTGCACTGCTTGTAAAATGTCCCTTCTCTGTCCTAAATGTCCAAAGATGACGGGCTTCTTTGTGAGGTTGTCGTGTAATGTTCGTGTGTGTCTTTGAACCAACCTGAGCTAAGTAGTGAGAGAATTATCAGAGCGAGAATTGTGCACAAGAGATACTGTGAATCTCTGGTCACCACCTGCCACATACCATACGATTCCAGCTCCAACGCACTTGTTAAAAAATCTATATTAAATAGGCAGAAGCGACAACAAGTTCATAGTTCATACGAAAACATTAATACTGTTGTCAACATCGATATTCCCTTTCAGTCTCTCTCAGGTGCACCGGCAGACCCCAGATCCTCCTCTACTTATAATATTCTTCGTATAAAGGCCCCAAACATCTGATAGATAAAGTTCAAGGTGTTTTCTTCCCTTGTCACAGCTCCGGCAATCATCTACAATCAACCTTAGCAGTGTAAGAACCTCGGTTACTCATCCACTCATCACCAGATTGTCCACTTACCCCTGCCAGACTCTAAAAAATCCTACATTGAAGGAAGGTGTGTAAAATAAACTAACCACCTGAGTGTGTATCTTTGGGTCTAAAGACAAAACAACCTGCTACATCGATAAACAAGGAATTTCCCAGGTAATGTGTGAGACTGAAGAGCCCTCTGTTCTGTTTCTGCAGCCACATCAGCCCTCTCCAGTGCACATATTAATACAGTATATCGATGTACTTGCTCTGTGCAAATGTTCCCTCTTCATGTTACTGGCTGCTCAGAATGCAGGGCCGTGATTTACTCACAGTCAAAGATGTATTAGCGGTGTTGTTGCTTGCTTTTCCCTTACGAGGGATATATACGAGAGTGTAGGTGTGTTTGCGTGTACGTGATTTACTTAGTCGGACACTTAAGGATGTGAGAGCCACTCTTGCGACCCCGAGATCTATAAGCACAGGAAGACGGTAAATGGACTGCATTTAAACAGCACTTTTCAAAGCGCTTTGCAATGTTGCCCTTCAAATTCAGACACGGCGGCAAAGCTTGCCGTGCGAAGGCGACGGTCGGCCTATCGGGTGCCACTTGAGGTTCAGTGTTTGGCACTTTGATTCAATAACAAGAGGATGGGGACCCTGACAACCACCTGGAGATTAGTGGACGACCTGCGGCCCCCCTGAGCCACAACCACCCAATACATCAAAAAGTTTGAATGTACTACAAACCTATTTCAAATTAAATTTGTGTTGTGTGTATTGTGGATGTGGAACACAGCTTCAGGCTTTATGGATTCCAAGTAGTTAAGAAGGCTTACAGGGAGAGAGAGAGAGAGAGAGAGAGAGAGAGAGAGAGAGAGAGAGAGAGAGACAAACTGAGAGAGAGACAGAGGGGGGGGGGCAGAACAATTCTGCCCACAAGTATTTTTAGAAGCCATGAGTTGGTTAGATATTAATGATCTTCAGTACTCTGTTCCGATGCCATCATATTCTAGCAAGCCGACTTCTGCTGCCAACGACAGCCTACAGAATTAGAGTTGAGAAAAACATCAGATGTCCAATTTCAAAACAATAAGTCACTTAGAAGAAATCTGATTGGTGCTGCTTAAAGGAACATTACCGACAGCGCGGACAATAAAGGAGAATCATTTTACATGTGTTGAACTTGGTGCAATTTAAGGGATTATCTGGAAACCATCATTCTGACTGTATTGTCACATCGCTGGCAGCTGTTACCTTCCTCTGCTGTTTGACTGTGAGCAGGACTGATGTCATTCAATGTGTAGACCTTGAAATAAAAGCTTAGATATAACGTGTGTATTGATAGTTGTCTGGCGCAACTGACAAGCTACTAAATATTACTCTTGATTATTCTGCTTGTCTGCCTGTTTCTTCATCTTTGGCTGCCTGACATTGTATTTCCTTCTTGTGACGTTGTTATCTGCAGCTGACTGGTCGCTGCCTTCTACTGCCTCAGACCTTCACACACAAGCGGGCAGAAGGTCTGACCTACCATCCATGTTTATAATAATTTGTGTACCTGCAATATGCTTCAAAAGCAATATTGCGGGTGGAAGGTGATGGCCAAACATATGTGGTGTGTTTTTCAATTGCTGTGCACCTCAGTTATGTTTCAATGTATCAATAAGACGATGAAGGAACAACTTAAAAAGTAGCACAGACTTGTACCCTGCAGTTTTCACACAACTTGCTCATTTCAGGGGTTGCAAGCTGACATAACCCATGAACTGGATATTTCCATGACCCTTCAAGTTTCCAGTGTTAGTAATCCAGTTTAACTTAATGGCCCTTGAAAAAAAAACTACTATGTGCCAGGTATTGTACAACTCTCACAGAAATTTGACACATTTCAGCAATGTTTTGAATGAAAGCATGAAAGACTATAAAAATGAATATAAAAACTGAATGCCGCAGGACTTGAAAGAAAAAAATTACGTTCAAGATTTGAATATTTATCCTTGTTAAATTACACAAATCTACAGTGGCTTTTTATATCAGATTATCAGGTGAATGACACACAAACTTGGCTCACACACTCAAAGCTTTTTAAACTGAAATGTGTGAAGTGCAGACGAGATATTTGCTCAATGCTGTGATGATCATGGCTGCTCGAGACAAACCTGGATACCAACCAAGGTAAACAATGCTTTGCCGGATACAAGAGACAGTCACATGCAATCGCTTGTAACGCTGTACTCAACAAAGGAGTTGCTGGGATCTCGGAAAAACTGGAACATGTCCATGCAACCACAGTCACAGCTGCTCACAAAGGAACGGCGGTCACGGAATGACATGTTTGTATGGCGGGGAAAGTTATGTTAAGGTTTCAGCATAAGACATGATTGCAAATTTCACAACTTTAAATCATAATGTTTTCCTCAGCTCTGACCAAGTCTTCTGAAACTAGAAAAAGATTGTCTGCCGCAAACATTCAGCAAAGCTTAGAGAATGAACGACGTCTTTTAAGCGACGTCGAAGCTGTCAGCACTTACTTTAGACTACAGCAGATGAACAGAGCTATAAAAATGGGATCCATCTTTAATTCAAACATTCTGCGCCTCATTGATGTGGTATCGCAGACTTCCCTGGGATGAAATAAATTGTGTGCAGCAATAAGTGCCAATGAGACTTATAAGCGCCATCTACTGTATGCATGCGATGAGGGACGAGATCCATTACGCACTGCAGTTGGTCGAAGCTCACACACTGGAATGTTTATGAATCACAGTTGTACGCATGAATAATTCCACATATTCTCTATGACACAACTGATTTGTTTTTTAGTTGTATTAGACATAATGAAACAGTCAAAAAAAAAAGTTAGGAGGTCAGTGACGACAAGTACGCGAGAGTACGCAAGTCATCCGTTACATAGACACATCTCACATGGATGCACATACACATTGTTTGCAATATAACACAACAGGAGACTTTATATCCTGTTGATCTTATGCAGTTTGACCCTGAATGTCATCTTGCAAAATGCTCATTGAACCAGCAGAATTCATGGCAGTGAAGATGCAAAAAATCAGCATCTTAAACTAATAATACTCCCTTGTTTTTTGGGGTATAATTATATACTTATAACATGACATATCTGAGTATTTACAGCATGTTCTTGTAAAGAAAGTGTTCACTGACCGTAGAGATGTATTGGATTTCCCGGCAGAGTTTCGTCTCCCTTGGGAAATCGGCCAGGTCCAGGAAGTTGTCCACAACCACTTGGCCAATAATGTCGTGGCGTGAAAAGCGGTCGAAGTCGTAGACACTGAAGTGCAGCTTACGGGTGGGAAGCTCTGAGTAGGCCACAGGAAACAGGAAGACCTCATCAAACACAGGGTTCAGCGTCTTGCGGTGCACCTTGGTCTGGTGCTTCGTCATCCGATCGGGGAGAAGGTAGATCTTAACATACGGGTCAGAGGTACCGGAGAAGTCCTTGGCCGGGAGGTCCTCTGCTTTATGAATCTTAACAATCAACTGTTCCAGGTCACAGTCAAACTTGAGGATGAAATGGAGGCGTCCACAGCCGCCACCTCTGCGACTTCCCTCATCCCCCTCCAGAGAGCGCTGTTTATAGAGCTCAGGTTTGAGGCGGCCAAGGCCCAGTCCCATTCCAGTGAGGGAGTCCTGCCTTTGAAACTGAGCCACGTTAAAGTCAGGGTTGGACAGGTTCATATGTCTGCGGATGGTCCCCTGTCTGTGGACAGAGGAAGTCAACTGTAAAGGTCATGATACCGAACACAGAATAACACCAGAAGATTTCAAAATACAACTCAAGATTGATCCGACAATGTTAAAAAACAACTCACCCAATTTCAGATATGGAGCACCCAGACGGCGGCGGTTCTGTCGTCTGTCTCTGTATACGGGGGTTCGTGTGAACCCCGTTCTCCCGGCTTTTATTCTGGGCATCCAGTGGAATGTCTGGAGATGTGTGACTGATCTTCATCGCTGCCTCTGGTGGGGCCATGACCACAGGTGGTGGTGACACCGGCGTCACCGGAGCCTCCACTGATATCACAGACGCAACCGGGGTGGGCTCTCTGGCGATGGGGCAGTGTGACGACTCACGGCGGTTGTGTGGAGGCGGGTCCACAGCAGTGTAAACCGGCTGCCTGGGTGCAAGCAGCGAGGGCAAGGGGCTCATGGTGGGGTTGAGGTGCCCATGGGGCTCCTTGGTTGTGGGGGAGAGCCCACGCTCCCTCCATGGTATCCAGCAGAGCTTCCAGGAGACAAAGAGGGAGACCCCGAACAGGGCCAAGCCACACGCAGTCACCACCAGCGATAGAAGACTCACTGATACATCTGAGAATTCCAGAAGACAAATAGGAATTAAGGACAGTCACTTATTTATTTATTTCTTCAAAGTATAATGCCCTACATATTGTAATTGTCTGTCCTTCGCCCGAGGATAACCAAGAAGTGTTGAACAAACAAATACACTCACATTGTATTACAAACAGCAAAAGCAAGAACAGATAATTGGTGTTTGGTGCAATAAACATGAAGAAACTGGCCTTATAAAGTCCTTTGTAGTTTTACTTCAACCAGACATCCTCCAGTCGGTTAAGTAAGAGATTATTTTTGAAAGCACGACACCTAATAATGCTTCAATGGATTTGTTTACACCAGCAAAGGGCGGACTAGTCACCATAGACGGGGAGGTGAGGTGTGAGCCAGAGTCATCAAGGGTTTTCTGAAGCATCCATCTCAAGACGTGGGTGACTTTACAAGAGTGGTATTAGGTTTTTTTTTTCCCAGCTTATTCATCCCTGAGACACGACGGTCAGAAATCCAATGTTTGACCTTTTATGATTAAAACTGAAATGCTGTGCATAATTTGAATTTTCAAACAAATGTGTATCATCATTGCGCATAAGGATGATTTTTAACATCCCCAGTTGTATTTACTACACAGCGAAATGTATTTCTACGACTGAGTGATTACACCAACTCATAATGTTTGAAGTATTACATGTTTTTTTTCCTATATTGCTTTCTGTGTATAAATATTGGGATGCTAATGAAACCTAATTGAAAAGGTTTTTTTTACTATAATTTTAATCTGCATGTGCAGGAGTGAACTGTTGCCCGGCAACAACTGGTTCGAAGAAGCGGGGAAGACAGACAGCGTATGTGAAGGTGCATCCTGTTATTAATTCCGGAGAAAAACTGTACGGTAATTGTTTAAGTACCGCAAATCCACTTAACCAGCTCTTTCATTATGGTAATTGCATTTTGTTGAGGCAGTATATTATGAGACTTTGATTCAAGCACTGCAGGCCCATGCTCATGTATTCTTATCTGGTGGTGGTTGCTGTGCGGCTGAAATTGTCAGCCATCCCTGCAGCTGCTGTAATGTTTACATTCTGAATACTTAAATTGAGGCAATATTTGAGTTTCTTCTATTTTTGAAAGAAGCACAGCCTCCTGCACAATGTTTGCAGTAGCTTCAGTCTGCTGTTGGCCTCGTTCTGTGCGAGAGCAGCACGGTCAATGCGCTAACTTTGCAACACGCTATTAGTTGCACGATAAAGGTAAGTGTTCATCCAGGTAGGTGCTTCTCATGTTGATGCAGAACTGTATTAATTTTCTTTAAAAAAAAAATAATAATAAGCAAAAGTAATCGGTGTTTAATTACATAATATCCTTAATCATCGTCAGGAGTCGATTTCAGTTTAGAGAAAGTCATGATTGCTTTTCTTGAGTAACTCCACTCCCATCATTCATCACAGGGTCTCACATTAGTTGTGAAAAACTACTGTTGTGCACAAATATAATTATCATGGCGTAATATAAAGTCAAATTTTTCGCAATGCTTAACTGCTAAGAGAATATTGACAAACATTACTGGCCTTGAGGGGTTGTGACTGACTTCCATCAGCGTGTTGGCTGCACCACGAGGGGAGTGGAAGCTACTGTTCCTGCTCTGTTTAAAACTGAGCAATTTGTCATACAAACACAACATTAATGTTTGCTATTTGTGTTTTGAGTCTTTAAGAATGGTGTGACTGGTTTACAGTCGTCCTAGAATCCCACATTATGCAACCATCATCTTGCACTGGCACCTGCCTGGACTATTAACAGTTCAAACATCGTCTGAGGGAGGTTGTGAAACCTGATTTATTATGTTAGGTCATTAGCATGCGCCGTGGATACAAATGAATGTGTCATACCGCATTCGCCGATGTTTAATTGTAGTCACATCCAATCTGATAAGGCTGGGCCCATGTTAGTTTCTCATTCCATTTTAAAATGTAAACTCTAAAGCCAGCAGGGACGGACTATTAATACAGGAGTGTTTTCTCTGTGTGTGGGCACTGTCAGAAGACCTCTCACAGGAACAGACAAACTGTCCTTTCTGCACTCTGTGAGATTCTGTGAATACGAGTACGTGTGATTCGGGAGAATAAATTGGAGAAATTGAGGGACCTGCCATCTGAGGACGAAGAGCCCACAGTTAGTTTGGCAGGCCGCCAGAGAGCAGCCTGGTGGAGGAAAATCTATAGACATTTGGAAGGATTTGGAGGCTGTATCACAAAAAAAAAGACGATGGACCAATTTTAGAGACCTGAGACCTTTAAAGGTGCAATAGTGTCGAGGTGACCAAGTGCTGAAACAGCAATATTTATCTTCTAACACCCAAGACTAGTTTCTTGAAACATGCCTCTGTGTATCAAAAGCAAACAATTTCCTATTTCATCCAGAATAAAACTACACGTGACTGGTTGCAAATATAAGTTGTCAGAACAATGACATTTGTATTCTTATTCTTCGTGTTAGATGAGAAGATCTAAACCACTTGTGTCTGTATCGTCAGTACGAAACTACTGCCGGCAGCCGGTTAGCATAGCTCAGCATAAAGACTGAAAATAGTGGAACATTCATTTGGTTCTATTAAAACAGTAAATGAATAGGAGCAACTCTCAAGCTGGGAACTAAAGTGTATACAGTGATCCCTCGCCACTTCGCGGTTCACTTATCGCGGATTCGCTATTTCGCGGATTTTCATAATGCATTTTTTTTTTTTTTGGTGCATTGTGCTCTGCATTCTGATTCGCTAAAAACTCACTCCCGCTTCTTGTATCAAAACATGCTACGAATTGTGCTATCATTTTGTCGTCTCGTGCAGTTATGTGTACGTACTGCACACATAACTGTTGCCCGCGGTGTAGCACCGCGGGCTTCAGAAGAAGAGAACACTGCAGAGCGCAGTCAGGATGCAGCGGCCCAGTCTGAAGAGCAGTGAAACGGCCTACACGCGAGTCACTGTATTTGTATACATGTAATAGTTGCTAATTGTAAAAAAAAAAAAAGTTTTCTATTTCGCGGATTTCACTTATCGCGGGTCATTTTCGGAACGTAACCCCCGCGATAAACGAGGGATTACTGTACATGTAAATGTGTGGTGGTCCAGGGTCCATGATCTGGATGATGGCTTGGCAAGAGTAAGTCGTTGTGATGAGCAGAGTCTCCAGAAGATCACGTCCTGCAGATCAGCATGCTGTTTTATGTGCAACCCGGTGAAACCCAGTGACTCTTGGCCACATCGTGGTAGACCTGCACCCTCTTTGGATCTATACCTCCCTTGTCATTCCATTGTGGGTGCCATGCCATCATGCTGGGGGGATATAAGCCAGCTGGAAATTGAATTCAAACCTCATAGACAAGCCATCCGTTTTGGCTTACTTTGACTTACCTAATACACTAATTCCACTTTTGAAACTGTTACTGCAATGGAAAAGAAAAAGGCTGATGTATGGATGGAGAGCGGAGGAAGCTGGGAGATTAGGTAATGAATGAAATACGGAGGGAAATGTTAAAGGAAGGGTTGAGATAGGGAGAGCAAGAATTTAAGAGAAGGCATTCCCAAAGGAATTGTATCAAGTGGTAATGATTAGCTGTAATAATTTAAAAGAGTGACATAAGAATGAAAGGACAATGTGAAATATTGCACTTATTGTTCTTTCATATTCTTCCCATTGCGTTCTCCGTCTCCACACACTCATCAGCCTGGGTGTTGGTAATGATGGAACGTGACTGCATGGTCACATTCATTTTTCTTTTTAACATGTGAATGGACGTGTGCGTTGGTTTCCAGGAAATACACACCGACCTTTCACAGTTTAGCAAGTTCACTGAGTCGACTCATGTTTCGCGAATAGGTTTTGTGTCACACCAGCAATGTAACCTGAAAGAAAATCCATGCTTTCACTTCAGTCCCTCCCTAAATGAAACTTGCAAAAAAAAGATGCCTCACCTGAATCCGTGTAGCGTGGCCTGGCAAGATCTCGGAAATAGTAGATAAAATCAAGGCAGTTGTCGTTGTGCACTTCCCCCTTCGAGCAAAGATCTGACAGGAGTTCAAGTGCCTTTTGACAAATCTCGTCATCTCTGTCTCCAGGCATTTCCCAACAGCATCCTTATTAATGGAGGTACTCTTCGGCACCACCACACTCGTCCGCTCGCCTCTACAGCCCGCTCCTCCACGCAGCTCGCCTCGCGGCACGCCTACCCGCACGATGGAGTCAGCGGACGCGCTGTGGTGTTGGAAGAACAGGGAAGATAGTCCAAGAGATCCCTGAGATTCACTATCCGAGCATTTACATAACATTCAGTGATGTGTTGGCTTCACACGGCTGCTCTGGTGGGAAGCCACCGGTTGAATCCACGCACTGGCACTGCGGCGCGGTGCGGTGCGGTGCGGTGCGCTGTCCGAGGTGCTGAAATGTGCGCGCGCTTCACAGCCGAACTCTCGTTCCACCGAATCTTCGCGTCAGGCGATCCGTGGTCTGTTTTTAATCTGCTGTCTTGACGTGTTCAGGCAGGGAGAAGCTCGTGAAAACAGGGCAGACTTTGACTTTAAAGAGAAATAATTGTGTGTTATTTTTTAAAAAAGCAGCACTTGTTACAATCAGATCACTTCCACACTACGACAAAGGTGGTGTGGTTTTACGTGGCCGCACGTGGCCAATGAGAAGGTGCCATGGTTTCCTCACTCCTTTATTCCTTATATTTGTTTCTTTTTTTAGCGAGTCAAGTTACACTCACAAGTCAAGCACACTGTGTGGATATGTTAGCTCAGTGTGAAACATCTGAACCATGATTGGAACCAGATTTACAGAATTCCTGTTTCTGAAATCTTCTTTTTTTTCATGTCCTGCCAAGGCAACTGCAGCTTTAAATCCATGCAAGAACAGCGAATGACAACTATGATTTGTCTTGCAATAAAGTGAACAGACTGGATGAAAGGCTTTTATACATCTTCAGTTGTTTTTTTTTTTGTTGATTTATTTACTGTGTTCCTGGTTATTTCTTTAGTGGCCGGGATTAATTGAAATCAGTAAATCGTTCAGTAAGAAGGCACACAGTCAATTTCATAAATTGACAAGTAATTATAGCATAATGTGCTTTCAGGGTGCACACGATTGTACATGAGAGGAAAACATAATAGCCTGAGTGTGTTTGTGTCATGGCCGATACAATAGACTGAAACGTCAAAGGAAAATGTCTGAGGCCGATATGAGAACACAAATTGTACTTTTATGTTACAGTGCTGTACACTTGTGTGATTACTGGGGAAAAAAGAACATCCAAAGAAGATGATTGAACATAAGAATATAATTATTATAGGAGTTACACATCCAAGCTTCAGGATGATCCCCAATCAATTATAATTTCAAAAGGGACAATCAGCATGAGCGATAGGAAGACTGAAAGAAATGATGATGAATATAATTCCTGCACTGGTGATTTTCATCCTTCTTCCACCAAGAACAGGGAGCCCAGCAGTCATCTGACATCAAGGATAAATACAATGTCTAACGAGCTGCGTCTTTGGGCGCTTATCTTGTTGCTCTGATGTTTTACAAGTGGTACGTGTTTTATCCCTTGTAATCATGATTAGCCTAGCATGCTAAAGTCATCACACACAACACCGAGCTGTCAATATCTGAACAACGATTAGGGAACTTTGTGATGTGTGTGGGTGTGTGTTTGTCTGTGTGTGTGTCTGTGGGTGGGTGGGTGTGTTTCTCAAGTGTGTCAGCTTTCTTGGTGTCCATGGCAACTTTGAAAAATAAAGAAGCCCTCTTCACCAAACCTCTCTCCTCTCACTCATATCTCTTTGTTCCTGGATTTCTGCTACCCCCCTTTTAAAGTTCTTTCTGTTTCTTATTCTCACCAACACTCTAATTGATTTTCTTATAGTCAACTGATTTATTTTGGGTTTGTCAGTAGAAACCTCATCAGGGCTCACAGAGTGATAAAAGGCCATTGTGAAAAATGCCTAAAGACACCCTTGTGACGGCTTCACTTGAATCCCCGTAATCAACTGTTCCCAAACTCTGCCGAAGGTGCCACTGCTCCTGATTTACTCTGGTTCAATGGAATGAGGTTGACGGTCCTGAGGGGTTAAGGTAAATCTTTTCGTGAGACCATAAATCATTAATGTAAGGTGCAGCCCTTTGATGAGAAGAGTTCAGTCTTGGAAGGACTTTGAGTGGCGAACCATCATTCAGTATTCATCATCTGGCGACCAGCGCACACTTGTGATGTCACCTTTGTTTCAGGAAAAAAAGAATGTAGATTAGTAAGCATATGGATGTTATAAAAACATTCGAAATGACCACATCTCTAAGAGGTCTGGTGTACAGGAAGAGAAGGAAGTGTCCGAGCACTGAACCCTGCAGGAGAGAGTTCAGGCAGGACCGGGTCCTTTTCCTATCACTCATCTTTATTAATGATGAGCTCCTAAAGCCTTGTTCAGTGTAACAGGGGCAGTTAGCTATGAGAAAAGGCCAGCTGTGTTAGGAGAGTGAAGTTCCTCTGTGACTACTTGTTTCACAAAGGTTACTGTGTTAGTTCTCTTTTGGACCCTTGTGTCTCTGGATCCATGAGACTGTGTTTGGACGTTCAAATGGTGCAGAGGAGTTCTGTTTGTTATTCGATATCTAAGGCCATGTCCACACGGAGACGAATTTGGGTGAATCCGCATAAGTATTTGATCGTTTGGACGTTTCGTCCAGACGGAAACGCGTTTTGGGAGCCTGAAAACGCAACTTTCTGAAAACGGGTCCCAGAGTGAATAAATCCGAAAACGCCACCCTTGCGTCTCCGTCTTTACAAGCCAATACGCATCTTTCCTGAAACGATTACGTCATAGCCCACCTCTCCTTCAACCCGCATGCGCGAACCCAGCCAACAACCTGCGTTCGTGCTGCAGAAGCTATTGAGCTTGATCGGGCTTTTACAGCAAAATATCAGAATCAGAATCAGAAAACCTTTAATGTCTCACAACGGAGAAATTTAAAATATACTGCTCCTCCACTACCACAGTCAACAACATATGGACATGGAGAACAGCTACAACATGTTCTTCAATACACCGCGGTATCTTCCGTCATTCTTTGTCTGTTTGTTTGGATCTTCCGCCATTCGTCTTCTTCGTGTGTTTGTTCATCGCACGGGTGCGGGTTGCGCATGC